>JAMKCH010018138.1:0-77434 GCA_023653785.1 Ophioderma brevispina
ACTAGCTTCAAATCAAGACCAATTATTCTGTTTGTCAGAACCTGAAGTCGTTGTGGAATATTGATTTTGTTTGTTTAAAGTGCAATTAAACTTTAGAAACCTTTGCAGTAGTCATTTTATGTTTTGTTGATATTGTCTTATAGCCTTATTCGCCATTATATTTAGATTGCGAGGCATACATATACTGATCATACGTAGTGATTACATATCCCTTAATCCCTAAATGCCATTGTCCCCCACCTTAAAAATCAGGAGCGGACCTTTTGCTTATGTTAGGGTGAAATTGCTTAGAGTCTAACAAGACAAATTGCGCACCCCCTTTTTGCGGTGATCTCAGGTTGGTAGTCATTTTCCCTCTAGAGAAGTAAGGGGTAATAGATCAGACACTCATAAGTCCTTTTAGTCTAGTGTTGGCTAGAAGAGGAATTTAAAACAAGAAGTAAGAATTCTTATATTTCAATAGAAAACAGGGTGAATTTAGCCTGCTCTGATACAAAATTAGAAAATTCACAATTTAGGGATATTAAAGAAATATTTAGCATTTTAACCTTTGAGAAAGGGAATTTTTATGGAAGCTTTACATCGGTGGAAAAATTAACAGCATTACTTTTTAGGGACACATGATATTTGTTTCAGACTGCTAAAATACCCTTTTCTGGTAACAAACCATTTAATGGAAATTATCAAATTGACCTTAAAGGAAATATGTCAAGATTTTGGCAAGCTCAGTTTGACTTACATTCATAAAAAAAATATATGTCATACATCAACGAATTCCCGAAAAAATAACAATTTGATGTAAAATGATGCAAAGTAGAGGACTTGTAATTTTTGCTTTGTAGACATACACGAAGAAAACGGGCGGATTTTTTCGCCATGCTTCATTGATCAAAAGGGCCCAATTTGATCCTCCTCGCATGACGTCAAAGTGTGACCATGATGGTGAAAATTAGATTTTGTGTATGCATGAAAAGTTACACTATCCAACATTAAGGAGTTATGAATCTACGATGGGTTATAAGCATGAGCTATAGTAATTAACTCATAGTGTCACCAGAAGAAAAGTTTTGGACAGCGTCGCATACTTGGGAGAGGAGACAAGAAAAAGAAAATTTGGCGTCGATCACCTGTTCAGAACAAAAACTAAGATAATCTGGTTTCATGTTGAATTTTTAGAAAGAGAGTGCAAAGACTTTGGTCGAGCAAAAGTCAGGACATTCCATGCATACCACTGAAAGCAAATAGAGTAGTCAGAATCTTTTGATGAGAGAATAGCCTAAATGCGCTTACGTTGATTGGAATGCGGTTTTTTTTTGGGGATCCCTCCGGACCCCTTCATTATAAAGCATAGGATGATGTTTCTAGGTTATCGACACATGTTCCAATAGGTTGAACGTGGAAGTTTAATTTCTTCCACCCTGCACATGCCCCTCATTCCTGCCTGTACCTTCGAAGAAGGCATAGAGGTGACACGATGGTTGGAATCTACTATAGTGGTGTTGAGCAATAGGTTTAGGATTTTGCGACGCTGAGAAAGGGATGCAAATTTGTTTCTATTAATATTTCACCAATTCTCAATACAGGAAAAAAACAACATCGTGTTGCCTCGAATGTTATTTTTTGTCATTGCTGACCTGTAATATTGAGGATTATATGGAAAGTAATAATTAAAAATTGAAAAGTCGTTGTGTGTTAATATTATGATATAAAAACAATCGATCGCAGTTCACGCGATAGGAAGTGGCACACTGCGATAGTGATGGTCATCACTTGCCGTCACCATTGCCTGCGATGTGGATTTGTCGGATTCGTTTTCTAGTAAGCTATTGTGCGGAAGTTAAAAGGGCAAAAGACTCAACAAATGTGGACAATTTTCAACTTTTTTGATTTATAATGTAATTACGTACTTAAGCTTTCCATCATACACAAATTTTCCAAAATATTCAGAATCATGAATATTTTCCTTAACGATCCTTTCATGCAAAAAAGTAACATTCACCGGGGTAGAGGTAGTACAGGCGTGATTCCCTTTTCGGGCGAGAAGTATCAACATGCCATAGTACGGAACACAGAAAATAATAGACACTTGACTTTTGGTACAACATGACCAGGGATAGTATTGGTCCAGGTCTTCTTTCCAATGATCAAATAATGACGTATCATGTAAAAAACCCACAGTCAGCAAACCTGTCAATTTCCATAGACACAGTGTAGAATAAGGGAAACTGCTTTTCATCCAAAAGGTTAGGAATATCCGATCTGCGGTTGTCTGGCTTTGGTTGGTTTTTCCTTTTGGTTTTACAAAATTGTATATCTTAAATTATTAACTCAACTCTCCCTTGATCTAATCTTGGTTTGTCTTAAATGTATCAAGATTACAACTTTAGCAATCATTATGTTCTTTTTTGTTACTTATTTTTTTGTTATTGATTGAGTATTTATGATTCATTGGAGTTACAATTAATAAGCACACACGGCATCATTTGGAAAATTACTTTGCCATTTTTTTCAGATCACCTTTAGATCCAGGAGTGAAAAAATTTAGTTTAGACGTGGTCAAATTTAGATTGCAAATGGTTTTAAAAAACATGCCAAATTGGTTATAATTAGCGATATACTTTTTTCGGCATAGTTCGTTTTCTTTTGAAAAAAATTACAATCCATTCGCCCTGTTTATTAGATAATTAGTGGGGATTCCTAGGACCTCCCTTTGTCCACCAACGGGAGTGTCAGTTAAATATTAATAACTAAAACAATTTTTCTGTTTAAATATTTGCATATTCATGTAATGAAACAATTAATAATTATATAACATTATATGCTGATAGCGATCACTTTTGCTTTATCTCCATCCAACCACTATACAAACCAATGGGAAAGTTATATGACAGACAATGCACAATATGACACATCAAAAATAGACATCATTTGTGTTCAATATAGGTAATAGATTGGATCTTTTGAAACACATATTAAAAACTTTGTAATCCATATTTTGTGGAAACTAGGACGTATTAATTTATGTTCCCTTTATTCCGAATTTGAAAATAATGATTTGTTCCTAATTCCTAGATTTCTTTGTGAAAATCTAATTTTATTGATTGTTATTATCTTATGACCCTGCATGTGTGGTATAAATTTCGTGCAAAAATCATTTGGCTTTCCATTGGGGAAGGGGGTCCATGAAAACCCAATATCCACCATCGGGAGTAGGAAGACTTTGTCCACTTAAGTGTTAATTAAAAAAAATTATTAATATTCACCAAATCGGCTCCATACACATTCTGAGATGAATTGTACTTTTGGATTTGGGGTAATAAACCTTTATGTGTAGTATAACGGTACCATAAGATATTGTGTCAAAAAAATCGGGATCAGGAATTTTATTACAAAGTTGTGATTTTCTATATGAAGTTTGAACTTAGCTATCCATACACAATGATTAGTTTAGGGAAAAGCATTATGTTAATGCCAAACACATGATTTGTTAGAAAATTGAGATTTTTAACTTTATATTAAATATACCCTCGACCTCCTGGATCGTTAGGTCAACATAACAAATCGATTTTGCTGCACATGAAAACACATAGACCTCCTCACTTAAAAAGGAATTGACTACTCACACACCCGTTTGTACATGCAGCCAGTAGGTCGTGATAGCGCACTCATAGCACGCACCAGTTAGGGTCTCTGCTAAATGATACTACCGTCCGCCATTACTGAATAACTTTTAATGATTAAGGAACATGACTGTATGTAATAATATGAACATATTTTAGTCAATAGTCCAGGAGCATATTTGTACACATTTGAATATGCTCCTGGAGCAGATGCACATATGCTCCAGGACCATATGGCCATAGATGCTCACTGATATCATCGGAGAGATTCTTTTATGTCAAATTTACTGCTCTCCCGCACCATATTATGGCCATATGCTCCGAGCCATGTGCATTCAAATATGACATATATTTCTAGCGTATATATGATCCAAGGAGCATAATTCGGGCTAAAATCTTATCGAAGTGATCGTGTGTTACTCCACACATACAAATACACACAACGCCCACACACTAAAGCCAAATCCACATCGTCTCTCTCTCTCTCTCCTCGATCGCAACACACGCACGCCGCCGAGGAAAGGCTTTTTTCTCTAGGTTTACAGTATATTCACATTGACCTGCCGAGAGCCAATTAACTATTTTGCATTAGCTAATGAACCATGAAAGACACATGATGAAAACCAGGAACCTATTATCGGAGCAGGAAGGATTTGGTAAGTTTTTACTAACTTCTTCTTTCGGAGAAATTAGTAAGAGGAAGGAATGACATTACCGAAGGCTAGGCGAGAAACCTGCAAAATGAAATTGCTTGCACACCACAGCACTTTTTATGTGACTATTGGAAGCTAAGCAATGAAGCTAATGCGCACCTTTTGAACCATATTCTCTTGAAAAGGTCACGTAATAATAACGGAATCATGATAATGAACCATGTGAAATGATGGGGCTAAACGGTGTTTGGAGACCAATAGTAGATTTTATACGGTATTCTATGGGCTTAAAATTCCTTTTTTGCAGCTTTTATATAAAAAGGATTGGAATATAACTTTACAGATATTTGGGTATTTTGGGGCATGGTCATTCAAAGAAAAAGAAAGAATTAGCCATGCAGGAGACATGGCAAACAAGACGTCTTAATTAGGAGTGGTGACCCCCTTAATGACCCCTTTGACCCCTCTAACTTGACCGATATATCACATATGTCATTAAATGTATTCTACGTGTTAACACCGTTACGAGGATCATTATTATTGAGTTTAAACTCAATCAAAGCATGACAGGGATTTGACCTTTCACCTCTATAACGTGACCTCTGGGTAATGGATGGGGTCAACTGTATTTCAAGAGGATTATTCGTGACAAATTTCAGCTCAATCGGAGCTTGTTTGTAGATTTTGACCTTGGACTTTGGGGTCGAGACTATCATAGACGTCACTCTGCTATGTAATTTGGAAGGACAGCGATTTTTGAATATTTTGGCTTTCAGACCGGAAATGACCCCTTTAATTATCCCTGAACACCCAAAATGATGCATGGGTCAATGGTTCATCTGAAGAAATTTGGTTGATATCGAAGAAGATATTTTTGACAATGTGGCCATGTCAAAGGTCAGACAGGCGTCAAGGTCATATGACATGAATGGGATGACACAGCGGCCATTTGGTGTAAGTCTGGTCAGAATACGTCAAACAATGACTGAGCTACATCTATGTTGAATGTTACTTCTGTCTACCAAGTTGGGGATTCAGGGCCCTTGCCATTTAAGAGCTAGCTGTGCCAATAGCTTTTCATATATTACCCTTTGACCTCTGGGGTCGAGATTGCCTAAAGGCACATCAGAAGACCAGGGTCTGTCAGTATACCAAATATACCGCGCGGCACTGTAAGCGTCTTAAAAAGGAGGAGAAAAAGAAGGAGGAAAAGATGAAAAGATCGCACACAAGAAGAATATCTATGGCTGTAAACGGGTATAGATAATCCAAGTTGTTTACACCCGTGACTAGAGACTACACTAGTTACACAAACAATGATTCATACATTAAAATGATCACTGACTATATAATAATAACCATTTTTTTATATAGCGCTTAATCCCCGTAAACAGGCTCAAACGCTGTTGCCAATCATTATTATGCTGCCTTCAAGAAATCGTCACAATCATTTTGCTTTCTCTTGGTGGCTGCTGAAAGACATGCCTTACAATCGCACAGGCCCGTACGCAGGGGGGTGCGGGGGTCGCACCCCGGGGTCGCACCCCCCAAATTCCACAAAAGGGGAAAAAGGTCCACTTTTTGCTGGAAATTTTGATAAAATGGGCCAAATTTAGATAAATTTTGACACGAAAGTCCACTTTTTTGGTGATAGAATGTTTAAAAAGTTCAAAAAAGGACCATTTTA
Source organism: Ophioderma brevispina (assembly GCA_023653785.1). Lineage (NCBI taxonomy): Eukaryota > Metazoa > Echinodermata > Ophiuroidea > Amphilepidida > Ophiodermatidae > Ophioderma > Ophioderma brevispina. The sequence continues at coordinate 5,961 of JAMKCH010018138.1, forward strand.
GGGGGTTAGGTCCACTTTTACCAAAAAAGGTCCACTTCTGGGTAAAAGAGTCCACTTTTTTGAGGTCCCGCCCCCCCCCCCCCAAAAAAAAAAAAAACCCGCGTACGGCCCTGCAATCGCACAAGCCTATCAGCATTTAGATGGTAATATTACCCATAGCAGCTCCTCAGATTTCGCTTGGGTCGATGAGGCAATTTGTACCCCACAGTGGTATGAGTTAAGTATTAATCTTTCCTGGATTCAGGTGCCTCGACCCATCTATCAGATTAAAAAACTATATACTTTTGGCAATTGGATGCTTGAAAAGAGCAAAGTACAGTATGTAAAGAGTAGCGCAGAAAAAAAAGTGAATAAATCAATGTTATATAAGGTTTCTAGATACAATTCTACTTACAATTTGTAGAAGCAACTTTACACAATTTTGGTATTAATTTATATTCAATGAAATTTGCAAGGGAGTGTGACTTCAAAAATATTTTTATTTTCGTCGGGACTTTGTTAATAAGGCTAGATAAGTGCAAGCAAGTAAAAAATAATATTTTTGCTTCAAATAACATTTTGTAGTGATTCTGGTTTCGCAGCTTATCCCTTTAAAGGCATGAACAGCGATAATGTGAGAGGATACAAAAATATGATATTAGCTTATAAATCAGGCACAAGTGTGTACAAATCCAATCAACTATTTCAAAGTAGGAAAAAATAATTATTTGTGAAGTATTTGAGAAATTTGTCATATCGTGTCCATCAGATTGACATGTAGTGATTGCGACTCCAAAACAAACACCCTTTAGCCCTAAGGTATGGAAAATGTTTTCTCGAAATCATTTTAACAAAAACATCTTTAAAACGTTTTAGGGATTTTTTTCAGATTCAAGGTTTGCTGATGTTTTGTTAACATTTTTTTCTGGGTTATTGTATTGTATTACAATAACAGACAGACTACAGAATCAAGTCAATTCAGTGAGCTCATTTTGTATTTGTATTTGAAGTATGCATGGGATGGCATGTCTCTAAAACGGGCACCCGGGATATAACGTCTGTTAAACAGGTGTCTCTGGAATGCTGTTGTGTTCGGTAGACCAAGATGTCCGCCGCTGGCTTCATTCATAAAATATGCAATTACTGTTGTGTAGCCAATCCATTGTATTGAGATCAGGGCATTTCTTTATTTTACGAACGACTTATCAATAGCATCATAATTATTTAAGGTGTTCTGTTCACTGCACGGTGTCTAAAGATGTCATTATTCAGCGCCGCATTTGATTTGCAATGAAAGCAAAATTGCAAATCCATTTAAAACTTTGTAGAACTATATATTACGCCGTACAAAGTGCGAGCGGGCCATGGCTTCCGCTGTTTATCTCTAGGCGTCTGCGGGGGCTAAATAGTACATGCCCCCGCATGCTCAGGGGTATATGCAAGAGTGATATCACCCAGGGACGATTTCATTGTTAGAATGGTAAGACATTTTTACATTACATTATTGAAAAGTTTGTATTTTTTTTTGTTTATTTGCTGAATTTGCTGAAGTCCTGCGAAATTCTCTATTAATAGTGACGTTCATGCTTATTAAGATCACGTCAGCTATTGCAATCAATGAAATCATAAAGCGGTACTGCTTTCACCTTCTATGACGACAGCGTTTCATTAACAGTTGATATTAGCACAGAAAAAGGGCATTTGAAAGAATTTGCGTAAAAAAGAATTTGCGTAAAGACCCTCGCTGTGGATCCAATATTGCGATCTTTGACAAAGAATACTTGAAAAGTAGAAAAATGAGCTTTCCACAATAACTCTTTTTCACAACATAGCTGATCAAACTAACCGCTTGACTTTTTTGCATTACATATTTCAAAATACTCTGCGAGTCATTGCCGATGATCAATAGTTCAAATAACATCAATACATACCTGGCAGGTCAACCGAGGGAAAAGTATTGCCTCATATTTTGTGAAAATGTGCCAGTGCCGCTTTAATATACTTGGTACATTCGAATTATTATCAACATTGCTCTTTATTCCTTTGATATAGCACCTCATTTGTATACCTCTTTTTGTGTACATTGCTTTTCACATTATCTATGTTGATACTCCCCCATTCCCTCTGCTCGATTTTGTGCTTTCAGTTTGCTCTCTATAATGCCTTGTGATTGTGACCCCCTTCTCTTAATTGCACACTGCACAGGGTTCCCCTCATCACTTAGTATTGCTATGTTATTTAGTTTATGTTACATTGTACCAGTTAAATACTTTTTATGATATGCAAGACCTTGGAAGACTTAGTGTCTCAAAAGGCTTTCATGCTCGTCCGTTCAAAACGTCCACAATGCTTTCTTCCATCCACAACCGTGTTCTTGAAACCTTGCCGAAATTTAAAAAAAACGCCTTAGCAACATGCATGCATAGAAGGATACTTTTCTTTGCAGACCTTAGTTCTTTTGATACAAGAAACATTGCCGTCTCAATGTCGCTATAATGCACGTAGAAGACCGATACCGTGTTTTCGGCGTAAAACCAGTTTCTTAAATTTGTTGAACAATTTTGGTTTAATTTCTAGGAAACACAAAACATTGTCCCCAACGACACTCAATTTTTAAATATGGAAGGGTTATTCTAAAAACCGTGGTAGTTCCGAGAATTTTTGGGGCTGATTATTTTTTATAGCGTTACAATCGACTGCCTTTGATGAAGTCCGCGAGCCAATAGCCCCGCCGTCCATCCGAAGAGGCGAAGCCAATACTCCTGTGTAAAATACCTTTGGGAGTTACATGATTTATTGTCCAATTTTTACAGGCATGTCGCGCAATAAAGGTGAACAACATTTCCCGATATTGCGGCCTTTTCACCTTCTGTGCTTAATATCAGTATTCTATATATGTCCTATTTGTGACTTACTGAAATATATACGACCAAACGGAGTGTCACTTGCTAACGGTGGGAAGAAATATTATAATAGTTTACTTCTTGGACTTTTTCAATGGCGATAGGAAGCCTTTTTCCTCTATCTCGTTCAGGATTACTATAAGAAAGGCTATAAGAGAAAAAGTAACGACAAGGAGCGGCCCATAAGAGGGAAGAAGGAGGCAAATTAAGAGAAGGGGGGTAAGCGAAAGATAAGAGTCGAGAGAGCGAACGGGAGCAAACTAATAGTAGTAATGCCTATTTGATATGCACATTTTGTGACGGTGTATTTACACTTAAGGGAATGGGCTAGCAGAATTGGCAAAAAACACTATTTCAAGAAATAAACACGTGACAAACTTCAGAATTTATATCTTAAATTGTGAGTGTTGAAGGTGTTTTTTACAGTTCGGTAAATTGAACTGTTAAGATGTAGTAATTTTCCATTTAATAAAAATAATTTTATTTCATATTTTGTACGTCTAAGTACTACATATCAACATTACAATCTAACAAGTTTCATCAAGTTCTCGAGTCATAATGTGTCCATTTTTAAAACGAAATGTTTTAGAAACAGACTTTGGCGTTTTACAAAGTGATGCGGATTCTGCCCTCTGGTTAGACTCAAATATTTTGTTTTAATATGAATTTTTAATCAACTAAGTAATTAAAATTATTACCCTTCCCACAAACATCCGGTGCTTTTGTTATATGCCCGACAATATGATCCGGGACATTAATTTTAATAACAGGAAATACACGAAAAAATTGAAACAGGGCAGAAAGAAATTGGTGACCACAGTGAACCAAGACTGACGATACCCATGATTTTGAACCAATTTGACCATTTGGCACAGATAGTCCGATTTGACCACCTTAAATTTTGTTCATCCGATTGCTGTAAGGTGGTGTGCACTATGATGCTGAATGCCATTATGAATATCATGATCGTTCTTGACAAAACAACATGATTTCAAATGGCCCTTTAAAAGTGAGTGATTTCAAACAGACACGGACACACTCAGTTTCAAAATGATTTGTCCCGGGATGCTTTCAATAGTAGTAATATAAGTCCACATATATGTCTAGCCGCCAAAGGTCACATGTATTTTGGAAAATAATTTTACGGGTACTCCCGTTAGTGGATAAGGGGGCTCTTTGGGCCCCTTTTTCATAATTACTAATTTAGAGTGCAATGAATTTGTAATTGTTTTTCACCGTAAGAAACGTGATTCAAAGTTACATAGTTATAAAAAATATCAGTATCGCATGGGTAAATCGGGACAACCAAGCAGTTAATTTCGGGTTGTGACAATTAGCGACCCTGGGTCACTAGTAACCCACCATGAATTCATCAGACTTTACGGAATAAACTGCAGAATTATGCAGTTTATTCCGTACAAGTCTGGTGAATTCAGGGTGGGTCACTAGTGACCCCGGGTCGCTAATTGTCATAACCCGTTAATTTCTTGTCCAGGGAAATTACAAGATAGCTGAATCTCACAGGGCTCGAACGCACGCCTATGTGCATGGATGAGCACAATACGCTGGAGTCGAGCGCTTACCTGATTGAGCTTTTATCTTGTCCGCTTATAAAAGTCTGCCTTGTCAAAGTGGTCTCAATTCTTTTGGTCCACAAACTGGGATGGTGTTGAGCGCGGAGCGCTAAGGTCGAGCGAGAGGGTTTGATTTCCTGTTACCAAAGAGAGGACGCTATAGCACATATTTTCCTTTATAACGGTATATGAATAGGATTGGCTAACATGTCTAAAGCTACTTAAAAGACTAATAAAAATAATCTAATCTCAGCTAGCCTCGATGTAATTACCTATGGCTCTGCACGTCTAGATGGTGATAACACCTGAAATTTGTTCAACTGCATGAGCAGTAAGTGTTGGCACATAACTCGCCCACTGGTTGCTTGCCGGTTTCGCCCGGTTCTTTCAGGTTCGATCAGGTTTCCATTGTTCCAAACAATTAAACACGGTTACACCGCCATGAACCGCAAGTCAACCGACGGGTAATTTTGAAGCCACCTCTAACTATTACCGTACTGTAGGACTCTAGGCTGTAGCGCTGTACGCATCCACACAGAAAATCACAGATTCTCGTTTAACGAAGCATTTCACTGCACAGATGTAAGAATCCTTGCTCACACAGGATGCAAAAATAATCCTGATGGTTTACGCGACCACTTGTTTTGATTGTGTGTTATCATAATAATGAAATTGCGTTCAATTTTGCTTCTTGAACTGTATAGCATCGATGTCAACAGCAGACGCCATATTGACCATTGATGATCAAGCTCATCGCCCACTGAATACACCGCGTAATTCATCCGAGCTTATTGAACTTGACGATATGAGATGCGGTAGGTACGGTATTTCGTAGTTTTTTCCCGCGAGGAAGCAGACGAAATACTTCATTGGAAACCTAGTGGAATTGTCCAATGAAAATGTCGCGACTACGCGTAAGTTAAACAGACATTAAATATACCCATTCACATCTTACTACCGTAAGCCTAATTAATATCAACCGTATACATTAGTAAGCAGGTAAATTCAAGAATTGCTTACGAAGCGAGGACAAAACGCCCATGTACCATGAATATATCAGTAAAACATCTACGTTTTTCTCGTATATTTACTGAAAATACATACAGTATTGCTCGCTTTCGAACAAGGAGCCGTGACCCCGAATGCTCGCTTTCGAACAAGGAGCAGTGACCCCGAAGCCCTCTTAAATGTCTCAATAATTAACATTTTGAATACGTGACCATCACACCCATTGGTAGTAAGGTTTCCCATTATAGAGTAAATCTATTCCATGTAAGAAACCAAAAATGTGTTTGTTTATGACCAATTCACTCCGCCGCTGCCGCGTTTTCCGGAGATATTTGATATTTAGTTTCATTTACACACATTCTCTATGACGGCCTGATAACGTTAATCTCTCGCGCAGCACCAATTTAGATAATAACTTTCGCAGTCTGCGACACAGACTACACACTTTCCGGACCGCCGTAGTCGTAGGTAGAGAGGAGTAATTGAGGTAAATCGCCTTACTCTAGGACGAAACACATTGACCCCAGCGGGGCTCGAACCCACAAACTTTGGCGTGCGGGCCGAACGCTGATCCACTGGACCACAAGGTGGCCTATGCTAAAAAAAATAAGAGCAATGACGATAGTTATTCTTTTTGCTGTTTGTTTTCGATTACAATCATATTATCCCCAAAGTTTAAGGCAAACTATACTTCATAGACGGAGCAGACCTGTATACCGTAAAATAGTTCTTTTCATGCATATTGATCGTATATCAACCAATAAATTCCCTAGAACTTAGGCATAAGTTTTTCGTTGCAAATGTAATACTCAAATTTATCAACCGTCAGTGCGGAGCGGAAGATAAAGATCAAAGGGCAATTTGAATAGTATTAAGAATTCTTAGAAAGAATCCTAATTGTAATTGATTCAGTGGCCTTTTGTATTTGCCGTATCAAGTAGGAACATGAGTAGATCAAGCCATATTTTGATTATTGAAGCAAAAGGTCAGATTTATTATTTACGCCAGTGAATCCAGTCCTTGAGTCTACACATTTTGCTACTGCTAAAAGCAGACCCTTGCATTCAGATTGATTTCAGTCTGTTACATTCAGACACACACATGCATCTCGATTTCATACACCATAACACCATTCAGTCAATTCATTTTTTTTTTTTTTTTTTTTGGCACATAACTCGCCCACTGGTTGCTTGCCGGTTTCGCCCGGTTCTTTCAGGTTCGATCAGGTTTCCATTGTTCCAAACAATTAAACACGGTTACACCGCCATGAACCGCAAGTCAACCGACGGGTAATTTTGAAGCCACCTCTAACTATTACCGTACTGTAGGACTCTAGGCTGTAGCGCTGTACGCATCCACACAGAAAATCACAGATTCTCGTTTAACGAAGCATTTCACTGCACAGATGTAAGAATCCTTGCTCACACAGGATGCAAAAATAATCCTGATGGTTTACGCGACCACTTGGTTTGATTGTGTGTTATCATAATAATGAAATTGCGTTCAATTTTGCTTCTTGAACTGTATAGCATCGATGTCAACAGCAGACGCCATATTGACCATTGATGACCAAGCTCATCGCCCACTGAATACACCGTTCGCGTAATTCATCCGAGCTTATTGAACTTGACGATATGAGATGCGGTAGGTATGGTATTTCGTAGTTTTTTCCAGCGAGGAAGCAGACTGGAATAATACCGAAATGCATTGTGGGAAAAATGGATTCGCCCGTAGAGATTGCGTGTTAACTTTTCCGTGTTTGCGAGTACCGAAGTACCCGACAAAAACGTTCAATTTTCTCGCTAGGTTCTACAGGTTCAGACCCAATTACGATACATATTTAAAACAACACATAGTAACGGACCCTCTGATGCCAAAACTTCCATAGAACCCCTCCGTTTTCCGGAGATATTTGAGATTTAGTTTCATTTACACACATTTTCTATGACGGACTGATAACGTTAATCTCTCGCGCAGTACCAATTTAGATAATATCTTTCACAGTCTGTGACACAGACTACACACTTTCCGGACCGCCGTAGGTTACGGCGGTCCGGTAAGTACATAATTCCTGTTTCTAAAATTGAAAAAATAAATTAAAACCAGTGTTTGAAAATTCTCAAGACTGGAATAATACCGAAAGGCATTGTGGGAAAATGGATTCGCCCGTAGAGATTGCGTGTTAACTTTTCCGTGTCTGCGAGTACCGAAGTACCCGACAAAAACGTTCAATTTTCTCGCTAGGTTCTATAGGTTCAGACCCAATTACGATACATATTTAAAACAATTTAAAACAAAACATAGTAACGGACCCTCTGATGCCAAAACTTCCATAGAACCCCTCCGTTTTCCGGAGATATTTGAGATTTAGTTTCATTTACACACATTCTCTATGACGGCCTGATAACGTTAATCTCTCGCGCAGCACCAATTTAGATAATAACTTTCGCAGTCTGCGACACAGACTACACACTTTCCGGACCGCCGTAGCCGTAGGTAGAGAGGAGTAATTGAGGTAAATCGCCTTACTCTAGGACGAAACACATTGACCCCAGCGGGGCTCGAACCCACAAACTTTGGCGTGCGGGCCGAACGCTGATCCACTGGACCACAAGGTGGCCTATGCTAAAACAAATAAGAGCAATGACGATAGTTATTCTTTTTGCTGTTTGTTTTCGATTACAATCATATTATCCCCAAAGTTTAAAGCAAACTATACTTCATAGACGGAGCAGACCTGTATACCGTAAAATAGTTCTTTTCATGCATATTGATCGTATATCAACCAATAAATTCTCTAGAACTTAGGCATAAGTTTTTCGTTGCAAATGTAATACTCAAATTTATCAACCGTCAGTGCGGAGCGGAAGATAAAGATCAAAGGTCAATTTGAATAGTATTAAGAATTCTTAGAAAGAATCCTAATTGTAATTGATTCAGTGGCCTTTTGTATTTGCCGTATCAAGTAGGAGCATGAGTAGATCAAGCCATATTTTGATCATTGAAGCAAAAGGTCAGATTTATTATTTACGCCAGTGAATCCAGTTCTTGAGTCTACACATTTTGCTACTGCTAAAAGCAGACCCTTGCATTCAGATTGATTTCAGTCTGTTACATTCAGACACACACATGCATCTCGATTTCATACACCATAACACCATTCAGTCAATTCAGAATTTTACCCCACTTGCTTACCTAATCGTTAACTTTAAAACAAGTTTCCTTGTTTTGGTAAAATTGTGCAATTTTAAGATACGTCATGATGAGCTGATGAGAAAAAAAAACAGACTCCTATTTATTGTAAATGTCAGTCCATGCTACAGTAGGATCAACGAAGAATCTAAATCGCAGCCATTGCGAGGCATGTTTAATACTTTTTGCAACCATGATGGGACGCATAGCAATGTAAGTAAACGCTGTCACAGCCAATGATGTAGACCTGTCCTACTATGATTGGATTGAAGAAAATAAATCCGCAAGCGGCATTAGCTGATCGGAAGAGTATTTTTACTGAAAAGATCACGTTTCCTTTACCATTTATATTTAAAAGTGGAAATCAAAAGCATTGGTAAATATTAAGCTTTAGCCGGGAATATTTCGAGAGGAAAAAAATAAGGAGTCATGAAAAAAAAACGACATCAGATTGTATCCAAAAATTAAAAGGCCTCAGCCTAAACTTACAAAATAATCTATTTGCGTTTTAATCTGTTTTAACAGAATGCTTTACAATATGACATTTAAATTTGGTTCACATTTAGGAACACTACGGAAAATAAAAAGCAGTATGGAACTTTTAACAAGTACCCTGTATGTACAAGGCCCGTAGTCTGTTCACGAAACATGTATATTTCCTACAGCGGAACTCAATTTTACTAAAATTACTGGTTATATTGACTATGTTTTGTATATTGTACAAGACGAACTTGGTGAGTAAGCACAACGTTAGTTTACGTATAATATTCTTTTCAGATTTCGTAATGAATATTTGTCGAAGAATTTCTGTGATGATGCAGTAAAGGAAAAATCCTCTTTAAATTGTAAATGTTTTTAGTGGGATACCTACTTTTATTATTTACTCAGTATCTACCTATGCCATGCACGTGGCCAAAGAGGTTCTGGAGTTTCAGGGCAACATGCAGCTTCGGCATAAATAGCACTCGGATTCCGCTCATTAGCGCATCGACTTGAATGCGTTAGAATGCCAGCGGCATAGTTCAACGATCGACCGTAGAAGCTTATCGAGACCACGGTAACTTAGGCCAGATTGTAGCTGTTTCTGTGAAAACACCGAAGTACTTGACGAACAGGGGCTAGCTGTAAGCCCAAATTTTATAGATTGCACTGAAGTGCTAACTCTGACTTGCATACAAAACAAGTGGAAGCATAGCGTCGAATTATATATAACAAACGATTTCTCACTGACTGTGCTCGTATTGTGGGATATGTTGCAGCTACCCTACAGGGTCGATTTCAAGTAGATGGTTAAAATGATCAGATGTCTTGCATTCAATAAATGCGAAATAATGTGCAATAATTAAAGGTAAACAATCTCTTTGGTTAAGCTACGTGTAGGATGCAGACTCAATCTGTGTTCAAATATAATATTGTATGGAGACAGACATAGAATAAAAAACGTTTCACCAGCATTGCCGTTCTTGACGAGTTAAGTAATGGTATGGTGCCAGGAAAATCTATGTAATTTTGGATCTTGAAAAGACGTTAGTTCGTAATTTTGTTTTATCGTATCGTCAGGCAGGAAAACACAAACTTCACATTAGTCCGGATGTCCATGAAAAACGTGGAGAACATTTGTATATGGGTGACACGACGAGCAGCATGGAAAGTTAAGCAAGGTTCCAATTACAACGTCGATTGAAGACAATTTTCACTAATTACCCGTTATTTTAGAATAGTATTGAAATGAAAACGGGATTAATTGGATTAAACCAAGCTTATTAAAATAAAATGAGTATGTGATTGTTTCCACGGACTAGATCTTAAATCGCAACACAAGTGTAATAAATAAATGGTTAATCTTTTGAGATCCAATTTTTAATTTTTTAAAAGCCCAACATAACGATATCTCATCAGAATTAGACCGTATGCACTATGACTCAGCCACCAGACATGTTGTGGACAAGATGCATACATTCCATTGGGACTACATACATTAAGCTGTCAATCGATCCATGTTTAGCGATTACACAGGGGGATCATTGACAGGTGAATGTATGGTAGTACTGGAATGCGTCTATCTTGTTCACCAAAATGGCTGGCTAATGAATTAGGTTATGCTGAACATCCTGTAAGCGGAAGCGGATGTCTGATTCAAATATACCGATTAATTCCACACTGTAATCTTCCACTCTTTACAAATAATTTTGCCGTTGACATGATTGAAAACGGCAGAACAAAAATATAATATGGGATTGCTTTGATATCACTACTACCCTTGTTGTTCACCTGACAATGATCCTTGGCAATGGTTTCAAAAGCAGGGGCAGCAACATAGCCAGACATATCATTCTTTTTATGGTTATCTATGGCATATTGATCTGAGAGGCGAGGGAGAGGGTCATCTAGCTGCCTCTCAAATCAATATGTCTTTAGAAAACAACACATAGAAATATATAGGCATTGTGTGTGTTTAAGTTGCACAGGTGCACAACAAGGGTTGTTGTCTGTAAGCAACTCTCAGATCAATATGTTTATTATTTTGTTATTAAAAGAAAGAGTGCGGTTGCAGATAATTGTTTGGACTTGCAATTAATTAGTCAAGTACATTGCACATGGGACGACCACTTAGTATTTATATTGACAACATTTGGCGCCAAAAAACGCTCGGCGATCCTATCACAGTTGATGAAACAAAATTGGTGGCCAAAGGCATCTTGACCAAAGACTAGGGGAGACAACACTATAATACAGCTTGACAAACCTAGCTTTGTTCTTAAGACCAGCGATGGGCAGAGCCGTCGACTGCGTTCACCTTGGATGGAAAGTCCCCAAGGATCAGGACTGGCTATTCCAGGCTGTTCAATTTGTATATCAGCGATCTATTTCAAACAACATTAGATAATATGGCTACGCCGACCATCTTGCCCCTTCTTCACTCGGTCAGAAGCTGGAATGAAGTAGAAAGTACAATTACTGAAGACATGGCCCTACTCAGCAGCATCCTGTATAAAGGACTGGAGAGACTCAAACTAAGGCCCAACAATAATTGTTGATGTCCTTCATCCGAAGACACCTAATTTTGGAAAAAGTTGTTTTTACTTTTACTGTGCAAAAGAATACCGATCCCAATTTGGAAAAATTGCTAATATTTTTTTTTCAATTTTACACTTTTGAAATGTAGAACAGATGCTGTTTAAAAGTTTCTTAGCATGTTAGTGGGGTGTATAAGACAAAGATGCATTTTTGAATCAACTTGATTTTTAGTATTTGATTAACATATTTAATACAACCAACATGTTTCAATACAGTTTGCAATGACATTTAAAAAAGTCATCTTAGACAATCAAACAATTTTTTTTGGCCGCTAGTGAAACCAAGATCACCCGCTAATCCTTTCCATTTAAACACCAAAGAGGGTAATCGCCTGCTTCAAATCAATGGAGCACCTCTGCCCTACAATCCTACACCAACCAATTTGGGAGGGAGTTGATCGGCAAACTTACTATCGGCAGCATCTCGAGTCAGTATGTGCAAAGGTCTCTTCGAGAGGAAGGAATAACCTCCTGTGTGGCCCCAAAAACTTGCTGAATCTATATGGGGTGCTCGCCCCATCCACTTACGCACCAAAGCCATGGATTGGTCACATCTGCCTGAATATGCCGCCCAACCAGTATGTGCCACTGCCTTCGAGAGAAGCACATCACACAAAACTAATAAATGCGTGAAAAAGGCTCCTGTTGGACAACAAGCCACTGCCTGCATACCACTGTCAAACAGTCACACCAGCTCGGCAGATAGAGACTATGCGCTCTCGTCGACCTTTCTGTCGACAACTGCTAAACTCTCAGATCCCCATTCACAAATCTCACCCAGGAATGGAAACATTGCCGGCTAGTACTCCACAAGACCAGAAAACCAATTCACTATCACACCTAGACAAACTCCACCATGGTCTGGTTAGCCCCAATCTTCCATGTAAGGAAAAACTGGGTCACCTTGAACAGGATTACCACAGGAGTCGGTTGCTTTAATAGCAATATGCACCGAGGGGGCTGCGACCATCTCCAGCCTCCTGGCCATGTGGCTCTCCACCAGACTGCGGATCACATGCTCAATGAGTGCCCTACCTTTCGTCCACCGGGGGATAGGATAGACTTATAAAACCCAAACCAATCAACAGTGAGCTGGCTCCAACTTCAACATATTAACGCGCTTCCTCATACGACAAGAAGACTACAACACGTTTCGGCAGAAAAATAGCCTTTTTAAAGCAAAAGCAAGACCACTACAAAACAACAAAATTGTGCCAAAAATTGGAATGTCACACTTTTCAAACCCCGATCTCCCTTAGCCAGAGCTGCTATCTGAGATCTCTAGTGATACTCGCCTTGGGCGCTCAGTCGGGTCTCATGACCTTGCTGTGAAAACCACAAGGTCCAGCTTGCCTTCCCAGAGAAGATCATTCTCAACTTCTCTGCAGGCTTGTGGAACGCCATTCCTGCTCATGTAGCATTAAAACCAGTAATCGTCAGCATTGCCTAATTAGATAACTCCTGTTAATTCCTAGATTAGCCTTGACAATAAATCACAAAGAGAGCTATTAACACTATGGCAAGTGATATAACCAGACAGAAAATGCATTCTAGACAGCAAAAAATACAACAGCAAGGGCAAGGATAACATAATAAATAAGGGGAATGCATGCATAAAAAGAGAGAGAGAGGTTAGGTACACAGAAAAATCGAGTCTTTATCTTGCATATTGTATCTATAAAGAACTTATCTGTGTACGGATCTCTCTTTGGGACACATAATTATGCACATTTTATCTATATCTATTCATGTTGTCCGCCTTGGCGGTTGAAAGGCAAAGTTCTTTTCTAAACGAAGTTGGAATGAGGGGGAAAGGGAAGAGAGAGAAAGGGAGAGGGAGGGAGAGGGAAGAGAGGGGGAAGAGAGTAGACTGAAGGAAATGTACGAGTAACTTTCTAAAATAAAAAAAATGTAGTAAGAAGATTCTCGACAAGTTCGAAATGTCATTCACAAGATGGCACAACATACGATACGAATTATTTCTCTCTCAAAAAGAATTCTTAATAAATCATGTTGATTACGTGCTGGAAAGTGCGGGTTTCAAATTCTATGCCAGCAACTATTCACACGATCACGTTACCATTCAACATTTACCAACACCCCCAACTAATTCCAGCATTGGTGCGTGACGAATTCTATACGTTCTAAAAGGATTAACGACTGAATATCAACGATTTAGGGCGACAAATCTGTCTCTATGACGATGCAACCAGCTGTTCATTTAGTTTGACTAGCTGCACAATCAAATATTTTGATATCGTAACTAATCAAATTAAGTCGAATTATATTACCTTTAAACACAAGATCGAAATTCACCTCTGTGGCTATGTATTGTTGTGACTAGACATATATTAATTTTATCCTGTGAAATAATGGGTAGATAAAATCTTCAAATTCCAATCAACCTTTCTGATGACTTTCTTTAAACTAATTGGGCTCGAACAGAGTACAGGCTATGCAATCGGTCATGGAATTCGATAAACAATGGTTTATACACTCTATAAATAAGGGGGGACACACTTATAAGACATGGCAGGCATCGACGGGACAGGATAACACAGGACATTACAGGGACAATGATAGACAATAGATGATAATACTCAAGTCGTAGCGAGCGATTTCTTCTCATGAGCAGCGGTGGACACTTTTTTGTTTGCTCGTATCCACAAGTCATTGGTAATGGCTTGTGGTGGTGTCAGCACAACTGAGTAAGCTGATACGGGGCCGCGTGTATCCATGATACGGACGCTCCTAACATGGCCCCGCTATTGAGGCTGGTGCGGATTGGGAACAGTCAGGGGTTTCCACCTACTCTTATTCGACACTGACTGCGAGTACATGTAAGTTTGACTCTCTGTACAACGGGACCACGGCTTAACGTCCCCGTCTCCGAAGGACGGTGCTTTCATGATCATGATCATTTACCCAATTCCAAGTGAACCATGGAGGAGCAGCGTAATTTGTATTTAAAATCAATTGCTGGTATACAGATCAAATCCAGAATTTATAAGTACCCCGAATAAATCCCAGCAATGCCACGACACGACCCCACCGGGTTCGAACCCGGGAATGTTTGATGGTAAATTTGGCGCAGAGGGCAAGCACCCTAACCGCTAGCCACGCTCTCCCACGTTAGCAGATCACTTGACACTTGAATCTGGGTTCAAAAAAATCCCGTATTGCGGACGCCAGTCGCTCGCTGGCTTGTGGTGTCCAGCACAACTGAGTAAGCTGATACGGGGCCGCGTGTATCCATGATCGGAACGCTCATAAAACATGGCCCGCTTTTTTTTTGAGACTGTTCGATTGGGAACAAACAGGGGTTACACCCTACTCTTATCGCACTTGACGCGATGTACATAGACATTTTTGACTCTCTGAACACGGGACC
The DNA here is from genome assembly GCA_023653785.1 of Ophioderma brevispina. Lineage (NCBI taxonomy): Eukaryota > Metazoa > Echinodermata > Ophiuroidea > Amphilepidida > Ophiodermatidae > Ophioderma > Ophioderma brevispina. Next base: position 21,085 of record JAMKCH010018138.1, read on the forward strand.
GACGGCTTAGCGCCCCTCCGAAGGATGGGATTTTTCATGGTTCATTTGGCCAATTCCAAATGAACCATGGAGAGAGCGGTATCTGTATTCAATCAATCCCGTATCCAGATTAAATTTCAAGTTTAGCACCCGAACACATCCCAGCAAGTGAACCTCCGGATTCGAACCCGGGAATTTTGGTAAATTTGCGCCACATGCCAGCACCCTAACCGGCTAGCCCACGCTCCCAGCAAGCAAGCAAACAAGTCAGATCAGATATGACAGTTGTGCGGAGATTCACCATCATAATCCTAGATCGGTGTTTTTTATTTTTAAAGCAACTGGGTGTTTTATTTTCACTGATGTGGGAGTGCCTTATCAAGTGTGTTCCCCGAAACAGAGTAAAAGATTTAGGTCTGATTAATGAGAAGCGCATTTGAGGAGTCCTGGCAAAAAGAGCAATCCGTGATTATGTTGTAGAAGTGAGATCAAGATTTTGGAAGGATTGTGTGTTTTATTTTTTTAAAGTATCCAAACACTTTTGAAATCTGATTTGTTGTTTAATGTGATTTTTTTCCAATTTTAATGTGATATGTTCATTTTAGTTGACATAAATCACTCCAAGAAGAAAGCATGGAAAGGGACCCCAAACTGCATTGACGCATCAGTTGTTCACAGGATAATGTAATCCAAGCAAACCTTCATACCGATAGAAGTAACCAAAAAAAAAAACAAGACACCAAAAGATATGCCCAAGTTTCTTGCGAATATATGAGATACCCGCGTACCCTCGCAGACTCGCATCAGAACCGCAACGCCAGACATCTTGGACGTTGGCATCATCACAAGCAAGCATCCCCTAACGAACGCTGCAAGCGCGCGCACACCACAAGCAGAACAACGCTGCATAATCCTTTAAGTAATGCGAACACAGGCTGACTCGCAGATTTGGCAACACAGGATTTGTATACATTAGAAATGCCCATCAATCATCAACACGTGAGGGGCGGCCAAATCCCAATGAAACGTCCCTTTCTACTGTATTAATCAACATACTTTAATAATATAATTTGATCGAGAGCATTTATGGATAAACAGTTTTTGTTTCCTCATGAATCGTGACCAAGCACAATATTTGTTTTTAAAATTTGGCCAAACTTTAAGGCAATGGGGCTAGAATCACACAAGAAGGCCATATTTACTGAGCGTGAAGGAAGACCCTTCATGTCAGCAAATATTGGCCAAAATATCATGTAAATAACAACCTACATTAAGCAATTTTATATAGGCCCCTTAACATCGAATCCAAGAAAGATTAAAACATGTGTAAATTTTATGCAAAATGTTTACATATTCCGCCACTTGCACCAAATCGTGGGGCCAATGGCCAATAAAAATCATAGTAAATAGCAATTAACACCTCAATGTGGCATGTAAATCGTAATTGCTATAGACTTACGAAACTCTCACTTAGGGAAGCAATGCGACTTAGTTGCAGCAGCTTAGAAAACACTGAACACAACACTCAAGCACATTAAGACACATAAATGGTAAAAATACAACTAAAAAGAAACACTACGAACGCTTAACACATAACACATAACAATGGGAGGGGAGGTGGAAAATATGTACACAAATTTTGGAAAGAGGAAAAGGCCATCCTGCACACTTGAAGCACTGATGTGTTGTGACCCGTGAGTCTCAATGGCCCATACCCGGACAAAAGACGTGCAATACTCAATGGGATGCCGAGGCTTTTGAAAGGGGAAACGATGATTGAAAAAAAAGGCGATGACCAACCTCCGTCATCGCAAATTTGCTCAAAAACAAGACACAAAGGACAACGGTTGCTATTCAAATGAAGGCTGGCTTTTTTCACGACAGGTGCTAAGCGTAAAGCTAGTTTTCCTACGATGACCTTTCGGAAAACATTATAAAACATCCAAAATGTTGATGGTCATCTTGGCTCAAGTGGAATCTTGTCATAAATTTTTTTTTTTTTGGCATGTTGTTTTTTTATATTATACGGAATTTATACCAACCTTTTGTGGCATGAATCCTAGGATTAAAGAAAGGTATATTTTGCCCTATCTGTGGTTATAGTTTAATAATGTTTTCCCGGGGGAAGTTTTCATCGTAAGGCAAACTAGTTTAGCGCCTGTCGTAAAGAAGCCTCAAAAAAAACTTCGCGTCCTGGTGTTGCCCTTTCAGCTCCATTGATTGCCGAGGAGTGCTATGCTAAATACATCATCATCGCCTTTGTTGTCCAATCATCGCTCACCTTTCAAGCCTCATCACATCCAATGGAAATCATTTGCAGGTCCTTGTCCGTCTGTATGAAGCTTCGCGTCTGTCGTCACAACCTCATTGCTTCATGTGTGTAGGATGGTTTTCTCCGTTCTCTTAACTGTTGAAAATTATTTTCCCACCCCCCTCGCCTCCCATTTCCCGCGTTTGTTCGCGCTGTTTCCCAATTTATAATTGGAGTAGTAATTTCTGGCCAAGTTACTACGTACGCGCCGTCTCACGTTCGCCTTGCCGAAACAAGCGCACCTGCTGGGTTGCTAACGCAGTTCACGACCACATGCACCGCGCGCTTAGCCTTTGGCCTAGAATTGTTGCTCAACTATTAGTATTTTTAGTAATATGCTTAAATTGTTGTCTCATGTAATTCATTACGGCTGCAACAAAGTTGCATTGGTTCTCCCTAGATATCATGTTTTTAAAATCTATAGCATTTGTGGCATTTATATCACACGCTTAAAGCAAAAATCTGCTTTTTAATGTTTCCCTATTTTGGAAACCATTTTTTGTGTTTCCCCTTATTTTTGGTGTCATGTGGGAGTGTGGCGGGGGAAGAAGGTAAACGATTGGGGGGTTGGGGGGGGGGGGGGGGGGGGGGGGCAAAAAGTTTACAGTCGCGAATTTGTGTATGGGTTTTCCCGGGAGTGGCGATGCGTTCTTGGGTCGGCGGGGTGAGTAAGGGGCCCATATAAATTGTATATGGGGTTGTTGGGGTAAGGAGAGCGGGGTGTTTAGAGCGTTCTGTGTTCAGGCCAAAGTGCTTGGGCAAAGGGCCCTTCTGCAAGCTCAGTTAAGATGCAGTCATGGGGGATAGGCCATGCTCTAAATTGTTAGAGCCAAAAAATAATTATGTACTAGTCCTGATTAGATCGAGAACCAATGTTGCTCTTGCTTGAAATCCCGGGTTGAAATCCTGATGCGCAAATGCCGTTTGGTGGCCTCCCTCCCATGCTTTTCGTCTGGAGCTGAATAGTTATAGGGCATGAAGATTTCAAGGTCAAAAGGTCAATCCTGGGGTAACATTTCAGAATGCTCCGATTTCGTATGAAAATGGTCCCCATTTCTTCAATAGATCCTACAGAGCTACACAAATATATAACTGCACTCATTTCACCATTCATTTCAGACCATTTTTATTTGATCACGTAATTAGAGGTCGACAACGTTCTTGCACGCATGCGCTGGTAAAGCAGCAACAAAACAGCACTGCAAACGGACAAAAATAATTGCTCAATTAAAAAAAAATGTTAAAATATTGCTTTTGAAAACCATAAAATTGGTATTTCGAGTCATGATTAATGTGAGAGTAGGATTGGGGGAAAAACATAACACATTGTGTTTGTGAGTGTTTATAAGGTTGTACGGTTGGCTTAAAAAAAAAAACTAGAAGACCCTAATAATGTACGCCATTTTGAAATAAATAACATATATCTAACAATGTGGTAGTCCCATTCGGGGAAGCTTTTTCATTACTTTAAATTTTCTGCAAAGTTAATTCCAATCGGTTAAGTATAGGCCAATCAACCAGTCTTTTGAATCACGTACCACGGATTCCATTTGAATGCACGGCGGCCAACTAAGAACAAATGACTTCCCTAAAATGATGATAAGGTATTTCTAAGAAAGTGAATTTAATATGTGTAAACCATGACAATGTAAAGTTCTAGTTGAAACACAATTATTTGTAACGTTTCATATAGAAGTCTCATGGATGCAATTTGGTATTAACATTGAGTATCCATTCCTCCGTCATACGCGGTAACGTTGTGCAGAGTATCGCTTGACGGAAGGATGGCTAGACCGTATTCAATAGCCACTCACGTTGGTGACAAGATATACGCCTTCCTTCCTACTACAATACATTCACCTGTCAATGTCCCTGTGCAATCGCTAAATGGATCGTTTGACAACTTAATGTATTGTACTCCTGGAAATGTATGCATCTTGTATACACCAACATGTCTGTGCTGACGTCAGGATCGGGCCCTATACCTCATTTGCATCCCATGGGACTTGAAGTAATATATGAATCGTCTATCTCTTTTTGGTCTACCAGGACAGCATAGACCATTAACATCCTAGGTCCTTCTTTTGGTTGCCTGCGAATCCATTCCTGCCCATCGTTATGCCCATAGTATTAAAACTCGAATCAGATACAGTGTGAAACATTCAGGCCGACCTATTTCAAAGATCCCAAGCCCTAACATTTTTACAAACATTGCTTTACTGGTCTATACTCTAAACCTCAAAAAGGTTTCACCTGTGCCTGTTTCTTTTGGTATTGTTTAATTTCAACATCCTCCAGACCGGATACAATGTATCAGTATGGTTTATTCAACATTCCTCCAAAACGGATACATAGTATATCAAGTTACCCTTTGTCTTCAAACTGATGATTGATGAGCGATAGGACTTAGAAACATTAAGAGGGCTTCGATGGTAAATGTGGATTGAGTTTTGGGGGTTAATAGCGTTTATTCTGCATGCAATAAAATAACCCCATGTTATTCTGGACACGGATTTTCTTCGCTGAACGCTGTTCATTTTAATGTGAATCCGTGGACAAAGCAAAACCGACTACGTGATTCAAACGACTGTTTGTAGCAAAGTAAAGATAATGAACAAAGCTTTCAGATGATATCACGTTAGATATACGTTACTTAAAAATAAAAAAATGACGGATATAATCAGGGTCAAGTTGTTTTGACTCACATTGTATAGATATGTGTGTTGATGTGTATGTGTAGATATGGGGGTTGAGCAAAGCGTCTATAAGTAGCATATGGTACACAGTAAATGAGGACACTACCGTCGACAAACCCTAGCTAGAAAAAAATAAAATGGGTTTGTTGAATACCTTGCAGGTACTTAAAAATGTAAACATTGCAAAACTCTGGTGGAATTTGAGAACTTGATCATGACTAAATTTGCCTTTATATATCGACGATGGAGAAAGCCTATTGATATATTGAATAATTATAAACAAAATACATATTTAAGACTTATTCTGAAGTCTATGGGAATAATTGGTCCTCTCCTGTGTTAATAATGAATTAAAATTGCTAATGAAAACGGCGCGAAAAAATATCGTTTCTCGTACCCACGAGTACTCATGCCGCTCACCGAAGGTCAAACCCTTAAAAATGACCTTTTAACGATTATCTGCCCCGTTGGCGTTCCCAGGGAGCTGGTTAGAATCAGCACTAGCTCACGTGATGTTTTAGCAGTAATTTGAACGGATCATACAGATTATTTTGGAATAGGATTCGTAATCACTGCTTTAATTAAAAATTTTATTGTTGTAGTCGTTTGAATAGGTTAAGAAATTCAGCAGTGTTTTGCTTCAAAGTTGGAAAAATTCATAAACCTTTGTACTCAAGCTGCACAATACCTTTGTGTAACAAGACATAGACCCACTTGGTGTTAACACACCAATGTGAACTCGCGCACGGGCTTGTTGTTCAATAAACCCGAATGCAACTGTCTACCTGAAACCCTCGTCAATATCACTACAACTGAAGCATTTAAAGAAGAAACAACCAAGTATCTAAGAAACCAACCCTCCAGCATCTAACTAACGTCTAGCGCACTCACTAAGGGAACAATCAATACTCAAACTCAACTGGCGGGCGCTTTCCGGTTCTGCCCGGTTCCAGGCGGTTCATTTAATCCGGTCAATCTTCTGAATCCTTTAATCCGATAAGTAATTCAGCAAACTCGATGAATAATGAAACCGCGCGGAACCGGACAGAACCGGAAAACGCCCGCCCGGTGAAGTAATGAATTCGTCCCTAACCTCTGCGTTTGACCTCTACTGTCGAGGAGCTGCATGCAGAGTACATCTGTCAAAGTCAAAGTGATGTTTGGTTCGTTTTGATCAGTTGCTATATTGAAAGAGTCTTGGCCGCCATGTCTGAGCCCATAGACAATGTTGCGGTATAGCGCCACCAACCTGGCCACCAAGCCTTGTTCAAATCAACAAAAGTCATTAATATGCTATCGATCTCAAAAAAGGAGTAACATTGAAATCCTATTCATAATTATTGGTCAAATCGGCGATTGTTATTGTTTATATTTAGAGCAGTATGCCACAAATGTATGTATCTGAAAACATCTCAAATATGTTAATATCTCAGCCTCGTTCGCAACATTGCAAAATCGCAGGTGTCTCTCTGGAAGTAATCTCTTATAGCTCGCGCCCTTTCGGGCGCGAGCAATAATCATACATTTGTGCTTGCAGATCGACACATATAGCTTACTTTGCTAGTGTGTCTTTATGTGTGTGGTAAAAACGTTGACTTATAGTGTGGTCGTTGGGTTGGTTTTTGACCCGGTAAATATGTGATTTTTGCACCAGACAAGCGGGATGTGTCCAAGGTCAATATATTCTATAGGTTTTGTTTTACAGTGTAAGTATGTCCTAAACTGTAATAAAGAAATTAGTGCAACATAGTCCTATGTGATTTAACATGCACCCTGCATGGTATAGGTACACCCAAGTATGAGACAGCGCCGCTGCATAGAACTAGAAAAATCACTACAAAAACGAAAAGGGAGAAGCACATCGATAACCCATTTGTCTAATTGGTCGACTACTTCCAAGAAACTACAGCTTGATAAATTCCAGGCGTACGTCTTTGGGCGTTTCATCATTCAACAGGCCAGTTTTCATGCAGCAGCATTAACAGTGCAGGAAAATCGACGTTGGGTTCGTAAACCCATTCCATTGCAAATCCATGTCTGCAGTTGTGCAAGCTGATGCGTAATTGTCAATGAAATTCACGTATCATTCAGTCAAGTCAACTATCCTCAAGTGACGAGATTTATGTCCTAAGTAAGTAAGAAATGAGAGCACTTACATTTGTACATGGAGTTCTTTTAACAGCACACAGTGCCTTACCAACAGCAAAAAATGCAAAAATACTATACTTAAACTACACTTTGACTTCACCTTAAAATTATACCTTAAAAGTACAGCATATCAGGAAGAAAATAGAATTTCTCGGTTCTCGGCTTTCGCGCTCGCTATATTCAAAGAATATAAGCTGTGGGCCTATCTTGCAACTTGACCTCACTTAAATAAAAGGCTATTTAGCCTCAACTTGTACGCGTAAATAGACAATTTAAGTCTCAAAATATTATGCAAATTAGGCGACCTATGACCTTGAAATTACATACTTTTGTCGGTATCCCCCATATCTTTATTTTGTAAATAAATTTATTTTATTTAGGTCTTATTTATTAGGTCTTTTACAGCAACAATTGAACATATGGTAGCCCACTACCTTAACATTTAGTGACACATACACACATCCAGACATAACGTGACTTTTGACCTTTACACGTGACCTTTGACCTCATCAGCAAATGAGGAATTCCATGTGTCACCTACGACTCAAGTTTGGTTCCAATTGAACTTTAACTTTTCAATTGAGGTGAAAAAAATAACATTTTAGGTAAAAAAAACATTTTAGTGACACATACACACATATTCACACACACACACGCACAACGGATTGCTAAGTGGTCCTGTTAGCTATGTATGCTGGCGGCCCACAAGAAGTGTTCTAAATTGGTTTAAAGTTATGCAGTATGGCAAATATAAAAGGGGAGATTATTCCATAGTTCGAGGCGGTGGTATAAAAGCCTTTGTCAGCAGAAAAAAAGATAAGTGACTGGTTGTTCTAAGAGTCTGTTATCAGAGATTGAACGAAAACCACTGCGACAATATTTTATGGAATAATTATAGTTCGGTGAGATACAGAGGTGCATCGCCTGCCACTTGAAAGTAACAGTGAGTACTTTGAAAATGTGGAAATAATTCAGAGTGTGGTTTTTAAGTAGAGAATTATGTAAAAGATAATGTTGTTATTAGATATTGACATTGGGGCAAGAGTCACTTTGGTCACTTTGCGGCCAAAATGTATCTTTATTCTTGACCAATTTTGAAAAAAAATGTTAAGAATCTCTTGAAAACCTGAAGAAATATGGTAAAATGAAATTCTTTTTTACACATATGCGAGCAAGAAGCTGAGACAAACTGTTTTTTTTTTTCAATTTCTTGCCTTTAAACATGCGATAATCTACATGATATATACAGTGGCGTAACCAGCTCTTTTCAGAGGGCAAAGGGGGGGGGGGCACATATATTTGAAAATTGGAAATTACTGATTAAATACCTGTATAGATGCAGTTCAAAACAGCAAATGTCTATTTCATACGTACAATATATGTCACTCAAATGCCAAACATTTGAGTTCCTGTATTGAAAACATACCTGTATTAATTTTACCATGGTTCGTCACCTGCCAGTCTGTTAACATTATTTCAGGGCTGATTTATGTAAACATAGAATTCACGAGATACAACTACTGCATATTTATGAGCAGACATTCTTTGAAAAAAAAAGGTTCAGAAGTTAGATTTTATTTACACAACTCTGTACGTTGCTACACCAAATATTTTCACGAAAGAGTAGAATTATAATATTTGTCGCGCCTTAGAGGTTATCGGCTGTTTTTACGCAATATTCTCTTCAGAAATCTCATCTTGAGTCCTAATAATACATACAACATAACAGTGTGTAGAACGTTGATTGCAATTTCGAATAGATGACATTGTATTTCATCTCATACAGAAAAAAGGTAAAAAGAGAGGGCAGAAAAGGGAAGAAAGAAAAGAAGACCAAGCAAAAGAAAAAGAGAAAGAAAGGACGGGAGGAAGAATGAATGGATGAATGAATCAATGAAAGATGACATACAGAAAGATGCGACATAAACCTACACTCAACAAGCAACAACCCACGAGTTATTTCAGCTGAGTAGCTCTGAGTTATACATGTATGAGCGAAAACAACATTTCCATGGAGGCACTCGTATTTAAAGGCTCCATTACATTAGCATTAAATCATATTAGATTTGAATTTGAATTCAAATCTAATATGATTGAATCTAAGGCAAATGGGATTTAATTTTAAACCTCTTTGGATTACTCTCTAACGACAATTTTCAAATCTCTGAAATATAGAGGGACGGATGCCTCTAGGGAAAGATACTTTTCTACTTATGTAAATCAACCTGGAGTACCAAGTAGTAAACAAGTTACCAAGTAAACACTGCAAATATTTTCAGCATGTGTTAAAAATTAAAGAGTGTTGATCTGTTAATGTATATATAGGTTTTCCAAGTCAAATGTCCACTATTTTCAACCAATCGTCTTCAAAGGCAGTTCAAATGTCATATTGCCAAATATATGTCTTATCAGCCACCCAGCACTTACGAATTATCAATATAAGGCAGTTCAAATGTCCATTATTGCTAACTCAATATCCAATTAGCTCACGTAATTTCCCATTAGTGAAATCAAATGTTTATTAGCGATTTCAAGTATCAGAGTTAAAAACAGTTCCTACCTGCACCACCCAAACTAATATTTTAATAAACTTTATGATTGTCAGGAACAAGCGGTTGGTTGCCATAAAAGTTTCATAAAGAGAATGTTTTCCTTACAGCAACAAACTATTACACAAGTTATATGGTGCAAGTTTCTGAAAAAAACATTGAATAACCTTCTTTTAGTTTGTTCATTTGCTTCGTTTGTTTATGCCCAGAAGCCTGGCTACCTCGAAATAGTCCTCCCCTGGTTAAATGCGTCATAAAGACGCCGCATGTCGCCGTCTAATATTCTCTGGTAAGGCATGTTTGAGGTGTTTTTGTGCAAGAAAGTTGCTTTTTGACCTAACAAAAAAAAGGAACAGAAACAATTTTTGTGTTATCATACTTCTAAATTGTCACAGAATAATGTGTCAAAAGTCTGGAAACATTCATAATGGGGGATATGGAAAAATGTTTTGTACAGGGTTCAAAATTAAAACAAGTCTAATTGTTTTGAAACCTACACCAACTTATTCATTTGGTCATGAAGATTAATAAGGGCATAGATTGTCATGTCCACGGTCATTAGTTTCCGGAATCTAGGCTCATAACGGTTCAAGATCATCCTGGGGTAATTCTTTCAGAGTGATCCGATTTTGACAAAACTAGTCTAAAATTATTTGGCTGTTCATATTCTATAAAAGAAAATGCATATTTGCTCTATATTAAGTATGTAATTAGATGGTAAGTTTCAATGACCCCATAGGATATGTAAACCATTGTTACATTTTGAACTCTAATTACGTGACCAAATGGTGAAATGAGTATTATATTTTCTGGTCCTTTGGGACTATATGAACAATTTGGGATAATTTTTTAAAAGAATCGGAGTCTTTTGAAAATTTTACCTCAGGATGACTTTGAACCTTTATTCCCTATAACTATTAAACTATAACCGACAGATAGGGGAAACTACACTTTGGTAATCCTTAGGATATGCCCACAATATTGGTATAGGTTTCAATACAATTACAGCTACTTTATATTTCCCCTGTACAAACCTTGCCTCCTTTTAAATACAAGTTCCCCGCTGCTTACACTTCTAGACTTTTGATTATAATATTATTCTCTAATTATTTCTAAATATAAGAACACCAAAATTGTTTCTGTTGCAATTATTTTGAGGTCAAACCGTTATTTTCTTTACAATTATTACACAATTTCACTACCAAATGACATTTGAGTTGTCTATGTAACATTTGAATTACCTGGGTGAAAGGACATGCACTGATGAGCACAGGATTACATAACGATTTCCATTGTGTGGACATTTGACTTCACTATTGACATTTGATTTACCTGTTGTGATTTTGATATTTTCAAGTGGACATTTGTTCTGTCCTTTTCTATTGTTTTGACATTTGAATTCTCTATAGACATTTGAATTACCGAAAATTACAATTGCCCTGATACCATGGGCATTTGAACTGGAAAACCTATATATGTAGTTCAATAGCAGTAAGGTTATTCGCTTTCGGTCACCTCATTGAGGCAGAGTTATTGATTTTGTCTTGTTTGCGATGATACTGTCAGTTCAATCGATCCATCAAACCGATGCCTCAATTGCTCCCTTAACCCTATTAACCATATGTTATAATGCGCGTTAAGACAGTAGCCATTTGAGGTGGTGTCATCTCAGAAGGTACTGACGTAAGACTTTGCTTATTTGGACTTATAAGAATGCCTTTTCAATATTGATGGTTATGAAAATGGTTAATAAATTGTGGAAAAAAATTGAAAATCATTTAATTTTGAGCAGCTATAGTCAGATTATTCAAGAAAACTGCCTTGGCACAAATACCCCCAGAAACGACATTATTTAGGTTTCCCAAAACGCTGTTTGTTCTCGAAAAGGTGCTTAAAATACCTTTGAAATATGGGAATATTTTCAAAAAGGTCTACAATTTGATACACAACATGCATATGTAATCCATTGGTAAAGTCAAGAAAATTGCAATCGAAAGATGGAAAAAAGTGTTTCAAGGTTTCAAATAAAACTTACCATTTATATCACCAAGCTTTTTTTATTTGACATTAACATAGACATATCATCATTTTGGAGAGTCATTTGCTTAGTTGGCGGCGGTGCATTGGGAATCCGTGGATAGGGGAAAAGCTATATCTACTTGATTCGAAAGACTGTAGCTCGGGTTATACTTGACCGTTTGGAATTATCTTTGCGGTGAATTAAAGATAATGAAATAGGCTTTCCGATGATACCACATATGTTAGATATGTTAGAACAACTGTAACACGTGTGTTCAATATAATGAGATAACTACAAGCTTTTAGAAAGCATTCAACATGCTAAATCCAGAGAGCTTCCGGGGTCTCCGGTCACTAGACCCCCACACGCTAGGGGCGCCACTTTAACATCTTGTATTAGACTACGTCGTAGTCCTTATATTTATTATTTCATCATGTATATGTATATTTAGTTTTATGATGAAACATTTCAACTTAGTATTATATATAGAGCGTTAAGATTCTTTTTACAATATTGAGCCTCTGAGTGAGGGTCTGTGATGAGTTTTTTCGTAAGGCGACCCACTTTTTTTTGACACATTTATGAATTCGGAAACCCTAACGGAATAAACCACATACACTCTCGTATGTGAATCTTTTGGCAGGAAACAAATGGGCAATGTAACACGATATTGCGTGGATAATCGTTGTAGGCATTGAAGGATGTCATTGAAACCCGAGTTTAAAATAAGCACCCTTGTATGACGTTACAGACAGACATTGACTCAAGTGTTGGCCTGTATCACTTTCATGTTTTCATGTTTTCTTTAAAATTTTATTTCTGCGTGTTTCAAGTAGTCTTAATAAAAAATGGATATTTATAAAGCGCACAAATCTGAATACAATCACTCATGACGCACACAGAGCAACAGAGAACAAAACGCAAAACAAAACAAGCTACAAAAATATGAAGAGTAATTAAAGTGATTTATTGGTATGAATCTATTGGCACATATATAATGAAATATCCCTAAATAAAACGTACCAGATGGTTTTCATGGCCATTGGAGTATTCCTTGCGAAAAAAATCCAGATTTATTCCGACAAATGTACACAACTGTACAGTAATCATGGAAGCTACCATGTTTATTCCCTGTGGTATATTTACAACGCCGCATGCAATACCGAAACAGAAGCCAGCGAAAATATATCCCATACGCGCATATATTACGTGCAAGTTTGCCACAAGCCTCATCCTTGTGAACTTCGTTGAGCACACAAAGGATAGGAGCGAAGTTCGTTTAGAATTTTTTATTGCAAAAAAAACTACACTTTTTAAAACCTCAGTGATTTGAGAAAAATGTTAAGAGGGGTGTTTTAGATATCATTTTGTGATTAACCAAGGTTTTAGTTGGCCTAAACACTAACAATCCATGAAAACGTGGACATTTGAAAAGGGGTCGCGTAATATTTATAGTTTTATCGCAGTCGCACTGTAACTACTGATCTCTATGGATTGGCTACACAACAGTAGTTGTATATTAGATGAATGGAGCAACGGGCGGGCATCTTGGGTCTACCGAACACAATACCATTCCAGAGACACCTGTTTAACAGAAGTTGTATCCCGGGTGCACGTTTTAGAGACATGCCATCCCAAACGCGCAAATACAATGAGCTCACTGAATTGGCTTGATTCTGTGTTATGTCGCTTATCCACATTTCAATGGAAACAATTTTGTATAAATGACCGGCTCTTAACCACCTGCTTGGGCTCTTTTTGGATGGCCAATATGGCCATCAGTGCTTCAATTACGAAGCCCAGGTTCCCAATCCATTGTATAGAGATCAGTGTTCGAAACCCACTAATGCGCGGTTCAGCAATCTACGTACTTTTCAATGTACCGAGTAGCGCTTCTTTGTATGATGTAGAGTTTCCTAATTTTATTTTAAAAACTGTATTTCTCAAGAATCCCAGGCTCGTTTTATAAACATTAGGCACAAATGTATGCCATTTTTGATAAATTTATATTTTTTTTTTTTTTTTTTTTTGGCACATATATAATGAAATATCCCTAAATAAAACGTACCAGATGGTTTTCATGGCCATTGGAGTATTCCTTGCGAAAAAAATCCAGATTTATTCCGACAAATGTACACAACTGTACAGTAATCATGGAAGCTACCATGTTTATTCCCTGTGGTATATTTACAACGCCCCATGCAATACCGAAACAGAAGCGAGCGAAAATATATCCTATACGCGCATATATTACGTGCAAGTTTGCCACAAGCCTCATCCTTGTGAACTTCGTTGAGCACACAAAGGATAGGAGCGAAGTTCGTTTAGAATTTTTTATTGCAAAAAACTACACTTTTTAAAACCTCAGTGATTTGAGAAAAATGTTAAGAGGGGTGTTTTAGATATCATTTTGTGATTAACCAAGGTTTTAGTTGGCCTAAACACTAACAATCCATGAAAACGTGGACATTGGAAAAGGGGTCGCGTAATATTTATAGTTTTATCGCAGTCGCACTGTAACACAATACCATTCCAGAGACACCTGTTTAACAGAAGTTGTATCCCGGGTGCACGTTTTAGAGACATGCCATCCCAAACGCGCAAATACAATGAGCTCACTGAATTGGCTTGATTCTGTGTTATGTTGCTTATCCACATTTCAATGGAAACAATTTTGTATAAATGACCGGCTCTTAACCACCTGCTTGGGCTCTTTTTGGATGGCCAATATGGCCATCAGTGCTTCAATTACGAAGCCCAGGTTCCCAATCCATTGTATAGAGATCAGTGTTCGAAACCCACTAATGCGCGGTTCAGCAATCTACGTACTTTTCAATGTACCGAGTAGCGCTTCTTTGTATGATGTAGAGTTTCCTAATTTTATTTTAAAAACTGTATTTCTCAAGAATCCCAGGCTCATTTTATAAACATTAGGCACAAATGTATGCCATTTTTGATAAATTTATATATTTTAAGGAAAACGTTGAATTAAAGCTGTTTTTAATTTCAATGTTAAAAGTAAATGCGATAGTCTTTCATACAGGCCAGAACTTGACTAACCAACCGATCATCTTTCAATTGGTGTGAAAGACTAAACATGGCTTGTGGCAAAACGATAGCGTAAATAATAAACGTGGCGGCTTCCTTAAATCGTCTACTGCTTCGAAAGTTAAGCGTGAAAATGGTGTTTTCTTCGCAAGGATTTGCCTGGATTTACGACAGCCATGGTATTAACATTAATTTGTCAAAAGACTGAAGATGTCGCTGACATATCATTTTGCTTCAATTTTTTTAAGTGAAAAAGAAAAGATGTAAATTTCTTTTGTAATGTATGTGCAATATGATGTTGAACCTGGTGCAAAATATAATTTATTATCTTATTTTGTTTTAAAGAAATAAAATGATAAAGAAAATGAAAGAAGTATTGATTATTTCTCGCCTGTTCTGTCTGAATCACTTTATTACAAAACTTTGAAGGAAGTGTCCATTGACATGTGTTACATAATCGCTTATTTCTTCAAATTACTGAACCGAATCGAGTGCTGTTTACATAAAAATATTGAAAAATAATTGTGGTTTAAGATTCTTTTTAAATTTATCAAATGCGATACTCACTTTTGAAGTTATGGTCACCAATAGTTAGGGTGTAATTCTTTCTGAGACACCCTCTATATTTTGGATAATGACCATATTTTCTATTTCTACTACATCAATTGCCAATTGCAACCCATTTCGCTGGCATGGCCACGCAAACCATGGAAAAAAGCAACAGAAATTTTAAAATCCCCTTAAACACTCACTTCTAAGCTATATACCATCGTCAAAATATGGACAAATATGTCCATCAAGGATTTATGTGTATGTGTTGTTGGTCTTTTAACATGTTTAAACCATTCCTATAATATAATTTGCATAGAGGATTTTCAAAATATTCAATAGCCAAAAAAACATAGGAGGTTTTTCCTGCTCAACGACGATTTATGATATACCAAGGTCACATGGTCTGCAGCTTGGACTACAACATTGATTAATTTTGAACTTGCCTGCTAACCTATTCGGCCCTATGAAAGGAATGCTTGAATAAATCCTAACTCATCTTTTAATTCCATATAGAAAATGTTTTCGGCTAGGCTTATTCACCTCATGTGTGATTTACTACATTGGTTATCATTCTAAATATGAAAAAAACAGTCTCGAAATAATGGGTGCGAATTCTTCTGGATTTTTTATTAGTTCTAGTGACCCCTGTAAGTGGTATTAATTTCATCCAAACAACTCTTTGGGAAAGTTTTCGGAGGTCCAATTAAACCCCCATTTATGTTAAGCAAAATCAGCCAATAAAACCGACAGAGGTTTGGTTAAAATTGAGTACCGCTTTGGAATAGCTCCCCGATTCTATAAAAAATTAGATCACGCTAGGGCAAATCCACATCCTCTGTTAGAGACCACAACATATTAAAGCTCAACATATATTAATATCTAAGGGATTCCTGGTGTATTTTCTAGGAGAAGTGTGAAAAGAAACGTCAAGCTGCACGAACGTTAGAAAACTTAATGGCATACAATATTTACAGTTGGTTGTCAATCGTGGAAGAAAACCAATCCCAGATACTTTCATGTAACCATGGATCTCTCTTTTTAACTTTGTACTTAAGTTTCATCTTCTTAAAGTCAGTATAACAATAATCATGTCAGTTACAAACATCGGTGATTAACTACTATCAAGAGCTCATATCACACCTTTATTCTCACTGGGAATGTAATTCTGTCTAATTCTTAGGGGCAAATGTTTAATCCCCATCTATCAAGATCTCCATCTATGCAGGTCTGTTGACAGGCCACTTTGCTGTAAGATAAGAAGAGATGGATGTACGGGAACAAAGAATTAATCGTGTATAGTGACCTTTGAAGCATTTTGTAATATAAGTGACTTTTGGCCAGTTTTCCAAAATCTAACATTCCGCTTGAATTATATGTTATTCATTCATAATCTATTAATTAATAAGCTAGCCTTTTCCGAGTTTAAATACCTATCAGGATCCTCCCGAAAGAGTAAAAAATATAGGATAGGTCTGTATACAGCGGTGTTCGAAGCAGTATTCAATTACGTGTTGGAGCAAGTGTCTGTATGGACAGTAATGATTAAAATATCCGATTTTGTCCTTATCACTGCACTTACATTCAAATATTATCAATCAATAAATCAATCGACCAAATTGATTTCATTTCAACATCAAATATACAATCGTATATAGAATATAATTATGCATGATAAACAATAATGCCGATTGAGATGAGAGCACTGCTAAATGCATATCGTGGGATTGCAGTGCCCAATTCCAAATCAAGGTATTCCACATATTTATGTATTCGAATTCCAGTTTCTTTCCAATTCCAAAAGCACTCAGCGACCATTACTCTATATACTAAACCACTGAGGTTCCCACTCCTCAGCAATTTGCCAAAGAAGGTACCGCGGAAAGAACAGGCCTAACTTCACATTCGAAGTTCCTGTTATAATCCTAATGCACACTGCGACCAGTAATAAACTAAGCCGCTGTGGTTCCCACTCCCCAGCAATTTGCCAAAGAAGATTCCGATCCAATAATATAGCCTTACTTCACACTTGAAGTCCCAATTAGATCCTTGTTGGAATACATACAGATTTACAACTAGTTTAAGCAAATGCGCAATTTGCTAAAGGAACTGACCTATCCACTAGCCTAACTTAAGTTACCATCCAATTTCATTTATTATATATATGCTACAAGTTCAAGAAGGTTCAGATCCATCAAAAGACCCAATTTCTTAAATTTCCCGCACAAAACACGGATTCATCATAATCGTAGGATAAAACAACCTCCCAAAGTTCTAATTACAAATTACAAAAGTCCAATATGTTAAAAAGTTAAAAGAGCATAAGCAAAGACACTAATAAACCATTAATACCTAAATGGAGGTAATTAAGAGACCTTCTGCTGGTCTACCACACACCTGGGGGAGGGAAAATCTTATAATCTTATAATTACAAGTCCAGAAGGGCCACTAAACTCCTCGGTGGCAAATAGCAAAGTGACCATTTCCAGGAAAGCCGGGCCTTTCCTCCCCAGAAATACAACACCCTGATTGGTTTGGAAGACAAAAGGTGAAGCCGATTTGGTTCCATCCCCTACAATCGGTAACCGCAAACCCAAAGGGATCAGGAATCATTTCCTTCCGGGTGTTAAAGTTGTTTATGCCTTTTGGGCATAAACTACAAAACTTATGTAATGTACTGAATTTAAAATACTGCCTTTTAATTTTTGCATAGGGTTGGTTCGCTTTAATAGGGAGGGGTATAATGTCCCCAGCCCCATAGAGTCCTACAGGGAATTTTGTACCCCTTTCATTATAATCTTTGATTATAACAAGAAGATGATGCCAAAAGTGCAATTTAAGCATTTCATATTTAGAATAAGTATCATTAAACAATTTTAAAAAAAGTGTTTTTACAAAGAAATCTGGGTTTTACAAAAATTGACCTTTCTTGAATAAACAAATGACCTTTAGCCTATTTTCCCAAATATCATGGAAAGGAAGCACCACACGCGTGTGACCCAATTGACTTTTTTACTCCTGGTTACCTAAGGGATAATTTGAGCTATATATTACATTAGATTTAGAGCAGTTCAAACATTTGACCCCCATAGTAACTTTACCCCTCTCCTGGGCCACACGCAGTAGCGGGTCTCCGGCAGACATTCATATTTGCAAAAGTTATATTTTTCTCTGAATTTTCCCGTGTTCAGATATTGGTACCTCGTTCGTTTGATCAAACCCTTCTGGGCTGATGTACTATATTGCTACGTATCCCAAAAGCTGTAGAAATTCCATCCCGTATAGTCAGCTTCTGCACGCAAAACGGATCTGCACTGACGAAGATGAACTGGTCTTTGGTCTTAATTTACCATCCCCAGCTGTACCAATCTGCAACATAAAGGAATTTCTCCGAGTTTCAAATAGATGATAGCACTCTTGAAGTCTTCAAAGAGCTACCCATATACGCCTTCCGAAAGGACCACAACTTTATCTATCTTGTCCGTGCTTCTCACACTTCCCCTGAAGTCCGCGATACACCAAATTACTTGTCAGGTACTTACAGCCGAAAACGCAAACGTTGCAACACTTGTCCATATGTTACATTGGATCAGCACATTCATATCGAGGGTCCACTTGTTCGTCTACCAACATCATCTATGCCATCATCTGTACTAGTTGCAAGAAAATCTTCATCGGCGAAACTTGTCGGCATACAGAACATCTAAGATCCTTAAAGGAACAACGTGGAGGTTTTCCCGTGACTAGTTCGTCACTTCAATAGACCCTCTCTCTCTGCACCATATCGGACATCAAAGTTACTGGAATGATTTCAGCCAGAGGGTCAAACAATGACAGACTCACCGCTGAAAACCCACTGATCTTCCATCTTGGAACCCTATCAACCAGATGGACTCAACTCGAAATTTGAAATGTTTCAACTTTAGTAGGTATAATTATGTTTTTTCAATAATTTATGTTTTTTATAAATTTACTTGTTCACTCTGAGCCAGTCAAATTCGGATAAATGATGTCATAATCCAAAACTAATTGCAAAAGAATCATTTTCTTCAGAATTGGATTGAGAAAACCTTTAAAAACAGCATATCAAAAGTTTATCGAAATCAAGTGTGGAATATGCATTTTAAGGGGGTAAGATTTATACAGGCGTCAAAACATGAAAAGGGTCAAAATGCGTTGAAAAGTATACCAATATGTTTGTCACCTTACAAGGATTAAAAAAGGTAACGTTCACCCTATCTGCACGTTGTAGCTTCTAATGGTACAGAACCAACAAAACACTGTTGGCACATCCTGTGTTATTAGTTTCTATGGCTTCTAACAAAACAAAAATCGATATGTGATTTTAAGATTATTGCGTTTACTATCTGGTACGCTTATTTAATAATAGAAAAATGACCCGATTCAAGAATAACACCCATAAATTTGGTATTTCCTATGGGTAAAAATCTCATTATGGCATAGAGGTGGCAGTCCTTTTAACACGAACGGTACTTAAGAGGGCACTGTAAACATGGCTAGCCTGAAGAGCACTGTGTTGACGTCCAACTGAAACCCTTCAAACTTAAAAAATAAAGGTTGTTTTCCATTGTGGCGTTTCTAAATGTTAAAGCTGCTGACATTTCATAAGATTAATGGAAACAGTAAAATGTCAGAAACGAAATGAAATGTGAGTATTCTCAATTTTCACGAGTATATAATACCAGCCTGGTAGCGTTACCCTTGTGAAATAACGTTTCCTAACTCAATTCCTACTTGAACCGTTATGCGATTAAGAGTGCAAAAGGGACCCTTCTATATCAAATTAAATGAATGTATGACATTCATTTGCCTAATTAGAAGCGTTCTTTCATATAGACGGACGAAAAGTCGTGGGTTTAATATGAGAATCCGCTATGTAAGCCTTGATACGAAGTTACAATCATTATGTTTTAGTAATGTTGTAGGTTATATTTACACTGGTATGTGACAAAGTTGTTTAAAAAAATCTTCGCACGCGCAATCTTTCCAAGAAACCGATTTCGTAATCGCAACAAATGTAACGAGTCGCCAGCTTTGTCGGAGACTACTAACAGCTGATAGTATAAGGTAAACCTATCTAGCAACGGTTATTTAATTGTTCATTCAACTTTCAAGTGACACTCGTAAAGCGGCACTGCCACATTTTCACAAAATATGAAATTTCTTCAATTGTTCGCAAATGATACATATAGGACATTGGAAGAAAAAGAAGAGAGATATATTTTACGCTTTTAAAATAACATACTCAAAAAAAACAGATAGGATGTTAAACGATGTAAAGACATACACGTAATTTGTAGCTAACTTTTGAAAAGCGACCTGGGCTGAAGCCCTAGACAGTAGGCCCAAAGTCTGGATGAAAGTTTAAAGCAAAGCCTTAAACGACTAAAATTGCACCTATAGTGGTTGTGTCAGAATTGTTGGATTTATTTTACCGTGCCGCCGAGCTTGACGTGCGTCAACACGGCGGAATGAATGCCGATGGCTTCTTAAGTAAGGTGAGTAGATTGGTGAATCTCGCGTCCGAATTACCCATATGCTCCACCCCTTTCACGCAGATAGTAACGACCGCGCGGTTTTCCATCTCTGAACAACCTACATAATTGTATTATTACTATCTGCATATTGTGAATTGGGTAATTTGTAAAGAGGGTTGTTTATTAGCAGTTAGAAGGTGGATAGGGCTTGGCGGTTCTAGGACCCCCTAGTTATAGGTTTGTTGATCGGACTGGTTGTTTACCCTTGATAGCTCTTGATGGGGTTGAATTATCAGGGATCAGAGAGTTGAAACGTCGAGGGAGCTTCTTTTTAAGCGGTATTCTAACGGCGTGGCCAAATTAGGTTTTGTAGAATAAGAATCGGCCGGGTGCCACTGGGCATCCTTGGGCTTTTTGAGAAATCCAATGGCGTCCGCCCATAAAATGATAATTGTCTATTCAAACCTATATTTATCAGAATATGGAGTTACTAGATATACTATAGAAGCCTTTGAACCAGTGTATTCCTTGTACATTAAGTCATACTTCAAATTCAAAATGGACGCCAATCCAATAATTTTAAAATATACCATATAACACCATACTGCGATAAAGAGAGAACATGAAGTCCTTAGGTTATGTTGTTTGACACAAATAAATGTATTTCTGATACTTTTTAAAATTGTAACATGACGTCAATTAATATGGCAGCCAAAAACGTGAACATCACAAAAATACTTGACACAAATTTATAAGTATTACAGCCTTCATATCGACCACATCAATGTGTCTATGACATTAGAAATGACCTTCGATCCAAACCAATGTACAGCATACATTTCAATTTGTGTTAAATGCCGCAAAATCGAAATAAAACTAATATGGTGCAAATGTTGTCAAAAGACCATAGGAAATTAACTGTTTTCAATATATATTGCACCCAAATGTATAATTTGAAACCATTTTTATTGAGCGGGATACCTGGTATCACTTGGTTATGATAATAGTGTGAGTTCTAATTGTAGTCATTGCACAATAATGTATGACTTGAACATAATATTTAGAAATTTGTGTTAAGTATTTTTGAAGATATTCACGTTTGGCCCCTCCTTGATGATTGACGTATGTTACAACTTAAAAAAGTATCAGAAATACATTTATTACGTCTAACAACATAATTATAGTACTTAATGTTTATTTTCTATCGCAGGTATTTGCTGTCATAGGCCATATTTTAAGATTATTGGATTTGATTCCATTTTGAACTTGAAGTATGACTTAAGTCGACTCAGAGATTTCGAAATACATATTATTTTTTTGGGGTAATAATGAAAACAATAGTGTAACTAAAACTAAAGATAGCAACCTAAAATGCACAATTCGAAATTGAGATGAATCGGATTGTTTCGTTTTGATGCAGTAAACATTTATTGTGTAGTATTATACGTCCCAAGGATACTTGTTGATAACCAAAACAATTCCGGATCGTGCATTTATAACAAAGTTGTGTTTTTATATTTGAAGGAATTCGATTTAAGCTCCAGCAATTTACACATGATAGTACACCTGGCACAAAAAGTCTCGGCATTTTTTCCCATCAGTATTGTGCCAAAGTCAGACCCTTTTTAAAAGTTTCGAAAAGATACATTTTGTTGCTTTTATGCGTATGGGCCTTGTTGTTCTTTCATTTAACACCTCGCTTGTAAAAAAAGCGTGCAAAAATGGCTGAGATAGAGTACAAAGACGCAAACCCCACAAACCAAAAGTTGCCCATTTTTGGAATGTCACGTGTGGTTCAAACGCAATAATACGAGTGTATTGATTTTACACAAGAGGTTTTCCGACTGACTGAGCGGAGAAAGCCCCTACTTGCAATAGGATTTGTGGTCGCGTGTTCCGTGTACAGTACATGCAATGTCCATGAAAATCCAAAAAATGCAACTTTTGGTTTTGGGGGTTTGCGTCTTTCGGCCGTTCTATCTCAGCCATTCTGCACGCTTTTTTACAGCCAGGTAGTAAATGAAAGAGCAAGCCATAAGAAACACAATGTGTATTCGGAAAACTTTCAAAGGTCTGACTGGCCAATACGATCGAAAACATGCCGGATAATTTGTGACAGGGGTATATGAACAAGCATTATGTACATGCAAAAAACAAATTTTTGGGAAATGAGGGCGCCCTCCTCGGAAATCTCTGAGTCGCCTTTAATGTTACAAGTGCCGTACACTTGTTCATTGGATACTATTAGTATATCTAGTTAACTCATAGTGTGGTATATAGGGTTGAATAGATAATTACATTTATGAGACACCATCTTGGATTTCTCAAAAGCCCAAGGATGCCCAGGTGGCACCCGGCAATTTCTATTCTACACACACCTTAATCTGTCATTTTCAGCAAAAAAAAATTGTATCTAGCTTCAAACTTTACGGTCAGGCCAACTGGCCATATCTCTCCGACTAAGTTAGCGGCGGCCCACAAAAATCAAAAGGACTTGCGGGCGCTTCTGTGCTACCATTAATCCATGGCCACTTGTACCTGTAACGGTTGTCAATACAACGTCAATACTTGAGAGTATCTAAGAGGTTTGTATCGCCTTTGTTCGCCATGCATCTCCGGTGCCTAAAGAAATAGTGATTCCTCAGCTACATTAAAAGGATTACTTAAGATTTCAAGACTTTTACCCATCCCAGTGAAGAGTGAGGTCATGAAGTCGCACCTGCCCACATCACATTTTGAGTCCCTGTTTAACTGGTCAAGAGCATATAAGTACACACTAAAGGTCCGAATTGATTTTAACCGGTGAATTTCATTGCCAATTGTAAAGGACAGTTCGTGATCCTTACACATGTATGTAATGATTAATTAGATATTCTCGAAAAAAAGGTTATTCCATAAATTTGTGGGATGGAGTTTTGATTTTATCAACGTATCTTCGTATCAAGTTACGTACGTGCTTCGTAGTCACTGCAATAAAAAAAAAAAACATACGAGGCCAAATGGGGCACGCCCAAGTCCCGGGAGGCATTCGTATATGAAAAGGATACCGATGTCGGTGTCGCTTTCAAACCAATGTGCACTCGGTGGCTTTGGGTGACATGTTTCATAATTTTCTGCTGGTTCCGCACTCAAAAATACTTCATGCGAGCTCCAGAACACAGAGGTATCATATGAGTTTTTAAAAAACCTAAGGCACCGATGTCAAATTATAACAGCCCAGTACAACTGATTTTCGATCTAATGGCAACATCCGCACGTTTGCAACCTTTCACGATATTGACAGTGAGACATGTCTCAAAGAGATATGAAGTGTTGTTGACGCGGAACTGTCTCCTGGAGTCCTTTCGATCAATTACAAACAAGGCTTTTAAATTTTGGTGACACTGCAACGGACTAGAGCAGGAAGTGCAAAATGGACGACTTTCTCGGTTTGAGACCGTCCAGGTTGTTTATGAAAACATCGTTTACTATAATATTCGATAAGCATAATATACCTACCCAGGGGCATAAAATAATTTCCGGAGAGGTCTATACTTAAACCAAACTGTGAGGATATTCAACGATTACATTATACCGTTTACGGTATCAGTGCGTGGTAATTTCCTGTGGTGTCAGTTCTCATTTTGCCACGAATCGCGTCGGTGGTTCTCTAATGTTAAGCATAAATTCCCTGGGGCCTAATCTGTGTCATCTGATAATTTACTCGATCAACAATCAGATAATCATCGACCATTGCATGAAAACCGGAAGTAGAAAAAGGAAAGATTAAAATTCGCAAAGGATGTTTCATCAAGGACAACGAACGATTATGGACACATAAATGCATCGTCTCGATCCCACTGTGACCTTGTTTGTCCAATTATTTTACCCCAGATTGTCCTGATAAAGTTCTTTTTCCCAATATCACATTTTGACATTGCTAAGTTAATTTAAACACAATGTTAGTGGCACATGGCAATGGCGATCCAGAATCGCTAAGTGGGCCAAAGAAAAAGGGAGTTAATAACTGTGTGTTATGAACCAACACATTTGCATAACCGTTTTCTCAAATGTACGTTGTTACCATCGACTCCAACACAAAAAATAATAAAAATGAAAAAAAAATAACAAATGAAAATTAATAAAATTTTCGATTTTTTTAATTTTTTTTTTTTAGATTTTTTTATTTTTTTTTATTTTTTTTTAAAAATTTTTGTTTTGTTTGGAATTTTTTTAAAGATTTAAAATTTTTTGTTTTTTTTGAGATTTTTTGATTTTTTTTTTTAGATTTTTTTTTTTCACTATGATTTTTTTTTGGCGTCATTGGTACAACAATGCGTGTTTTGAAAAAAAAATTGGATGGGAGGAAAAATAAAATTTTTCGCTATCTAATGGCTGGGCATACAAACTCCGGAAAACCAGCACGGAGGCGACGAGCGTTCGCTGTGTTCGTTCTGCCTCCTGTAGCCATGCACTGCCTGCAGGGCATGCTTAACTATGCCGTATTGTAGGTATTTACTGCATGCGCATAACACATTCGCGCAATATTCGTCTCAGATTCGACTGTTCAACCACAAAATTGAATCATTTTGCTGTTTGTTGGGGATTGGGCGATGAAATGGAAAGCGGCAGATCCGATTTGAAGCCTCGTTGACGTCACAATTTGCCGCCCCTAGCTCTGAAAAAGCTGACTTTTTCATTTCTCAATAGTGAAACTAATGGTTCATAGATACCACCCCGCCACTCCTTTTACCTTCTACCCCCCCCCCCTACAACTTCTAACCTCTTTTTCTTTTTCCCCAAAAGAAATCCGTTTTCTGTTAGACGGTATTAATTACAACTGGTTATTGTTGATCCTACTCCTGGTATACCACCCCGTGCATTTAGTACGTAATTGTCCAGGGAACGGGTGGTATCAGCTGGTATCCTTGGTATACCCGGAGCAGTGCAGGGAGGGGTGCGAGTGCTTCCCCACCCGCTCAAAACCCTTGCCGCCCCAATTTCCCCCTCCCCGTTAGCCTCCAATAAACTGCCGTTAGTACAGTGTCTTGGAAAGGCCCCAATTTTCCTTTCCCTTCCCCCGTCCAGAAAATTCAGCCATCGGCGTCCTTCTGCCCCCCCCCCCCCCCATTTGAAGTTCTGCAGGACTATAATATTTCTAATGGCTTTTATTAATTGTAAGTTCATCCTTTGCGGTCATTTTAGCGAAAAAAAAGGAGGTACCACTAGGGGGTTCCGTCAAAGTCGGAATGTATGGTGGTGGTGGTGTGTGTAGTGGGGGGTGGGGGGGTGGTTGCCACCTGCTTAGACATTGTGTGAAATGGCCAAAAATGGTACTTATGTTTAATTACATGATCTACTATAAGCAACTACGACAATATTTGTATATCATATCCTTTATTTTTAGATAAACTCACAGTTATTACGTCACTTGACGTCAATAAACGTTATATGTTTTGTACTTTTATTTGAAGAAATGACATGTGTAGCTACAGCAGTGATAGGCCTATACCAAACAAGAGGATGTTTGTCCTTTTCCTTATTTACGAAAAATCCGGGGGTGGTTTGGTCCAGCACCCCCCCCCCCCCGGACGCGAATTTAGTAGAAAACCCGTTGGGTGGACGAAGTCGTTAACTACACACGAAAGGTTTCTTTATAAAGATTATTACCCAGTAGAGGGCCTAATGACTTAGTATACTACTCTATCAATATCGCCGGGAGTTTGGTGAAAATCTCTATTGCGGCCTTGATCGCCATCTTCCGTAGATCTTGGGTTGTTAACAACCTGCCATATCATAACCCCCATTCTAACATACATATTAGATCATCAGATGTACATGAGAATCTTGGTCCTAATGTATTGTCAGCTATATTTATCTGGGGCATTAATTATTTAAAGTGGCTTTAGGAGTTACATTGACAAAATGGATGTTGATACATTAATTACTCAAATTATTCCCATTTTTAAGTTTCCCGTTGGTGTGATTGTGGAAATAAAGTGCTATATTTATTTTGGGTTTTTTTCGGGGAAATAAAGAAATCTGGCAAGCCTTGATTCTAAGTGTTCCCTAATATTAACAAAAAAGAAGGGGGACGTTATGGTATACAATTTTAGGGCATTAGCCTGGGGCATTTGGGGCCCGGAAAATTGGCTTCTTCTTGTGCGCCACCTGGATTTACATTGATCCAGTGTAATGATACTTGTGGCAGTGCACCATCAGAGCACGCCGCCCCTGACCGACACTCTACTCGCCACATTCATACATCAGTTGCTTTTTACAGTGAGTTATGGGACAATGACGTCACGGGTGCCCCACCCGACTTTCACAAAAGCTTTATTTTTCTGTGATTAACATTGGCCCTTAGGAAAATTTTCAGGATTGGGGCCCCGCTGGCCTTCGCGAAGGATGTTGCGGAGGGGGTAAAGCTTTTGGAATTTGAATGTTTTGGTTAAAAATGTTAAAATTAATGGGGGGGGGGTTCGTATCGAGCCATCCCCCCCACCCCCGCAATCACAATTATTGGGGTGCCAAGCCCCCGTTTCCTAAGCCCAATCCACAACAAAACAGCAAAATGATTCCCATTTTAGTCTATTTTGTTGTGTGAGTTCGTATTATCGTGTCCAAACACAGTGCATCTCAAATATGATCCGACATAGAGATGTGTAGGCTTAAAGGTACAGCAGCGTAAGGCGGCTGACTTTCCTCAAGTTTCTTGTCTGTGCATTGTAACGTTGCTCCAGGGCAGACCAAGACACGTTCGATTCTGCCTGTGTAGGGTCGTTCTGCTTCCAGGTTAGCCCCACTCTGCAAGGAGGAAACTCAGATCGGCCAATTGTTGTGGGTTAGTCTAATGATGCGAAAGTAATGCACGCAACACGGGCACTCTAAAAAGCAGGAACAAACAGAGACTCGTCTCGGCCAGTAACTCTCGTCCCGTGGCTGGTTCCCGGATTTGTAATCCCAAGCTATTATATAGCGAAAATTTTATTTCACTTCCAATTTTTTTTTTATCGTACGAACCGACGCCAAAAAAAAAATCAAGTGAAAAAAATTCCAACCAAGAAAAAAATTGAGGAGAAAGGAAAAATTCTTTAAAAAAACTTCTTAAATAAAAAAAAGAAAATTCTAAAAAAAAAAAATTCTAAAAAAAATAAAATTCTAAATAAAATAATTTCTAAAAAAAAAATTGTAAAAAAACAATCGAAAACAGAAAAATCGCAAAAAATTTTAAAAAAATAAAAAGTTAAACAAAAAAATCAAATTAATTTTTTTTTTTTCATTTTAATTTCATTTTTGTATTTTTTTTTCATTTTATTTTTTTTTTTGGCGTTCGTGGTACACCGTGAAATGCAATGTTACAGTAGTCAACGTAAACTATGCTATAAAAAAAAAGTGTATTTTCCCAGGACCGATCTTCCAAACATGTGACAAGCCGTTCCATTAACATGGAGAGGAGGCTATTACCAAGGAAAAATCATAGAAGTATTGGACTGAAAAGGCCACCACAAAAAATAATTACGTTAACCATAATCATGTACGCTGAGATTAACATCCACGTTACATCAGTCGTCCCTGATTACATTTACTCACCCCTGCTGATCTCATGAAAGAAGTAAATAAAAAAGAGGTGGCGCCCTTGCAATGATGGGAATAGACACACTCCATTGATTTGAAAAGATTATAGCTTTGGGATTCCATTCACTTGCCGATTTCACCAGGTAACGATTTCAAAGCTTTTCATTCAACTATATACGCAAATGATTCGATTCCGGCTCTTTAAAATTGACATTTCAAAATAGCTGCGTCATAATTCAAAAAGTATTCAGGAATTGGTCGGTCTGTAAAAGGTTTGAGAGGGCAGCTTTTATACTTACTTACAGGACGATATTATACCTTGGTTCAGATTATAAATGACCCGAAGGTGGTTTGACAAAAGTGATTATTTGGGACAACAGGCAAATATATACCAGAAGACAGTACATCTGTACTTTGATCATCATCCCTGCCCATCCAAGCACCAAAGATCGCTCTTTAGAAAACGATATAGTATACTGGATACAATAATACTCATACTTGAGAAAAGATTCCTGAGAATGAATAAGTCTGCTTCGTGCTTGCCGAGAACACGCAGTTTTTGTCGCCTGACCTTAAGGCAGGAAGGACACATAGGGTCACTTTGTCTCTGATATGTCTGTTGATGATGTATGTTGTCTGTATATAGGTGGATGTTTGTCTGTTGTAGTCTGTTTGTTGTCTGAAAAGGGTTAATTTTGCTGTAAATCATACCTCAATGGATTTAAACCAAACTTGAGAAATAGGTGCAACATGCGATCTCTCATTTGCTCCGGATTTCTAAACTACTTTGTATCCATATTATTGGTGGATACTTATTTTAGTACGGTCAACAAAAAAATCTCCCAACACAGATATGTCTGCCACGTTTCTTGATGCATTCAATCATTTCTGTTTTCATCATCTGAGGAGAACATTGGACACAATATAGATAATCCTCACCCACTCATTGTGAGTATTTAATTTTGATATAAAGTTGATGCTGGTGGAATGTAGAAAATGTTTGCACCATGCACGCTTTACCAAAGTTCACACCAAAGATGTCATTGGGTGAATGCATAGGTGACTTGGGCTGTTAATTGAGGGACCAACAATGTGGTTTTCAACAGTATTCATCAGTTAGTCAACTGTCAGCAGTTATTCTTACTCTGCAATTGGCATGTGCTTGCTGGAACATGGTCTCGTTTTCCTTAGACTTGCTATAGTTATGAGGTCTCGTGGGAAGTTCAAGGTTCAGAAATACCTTAAATATAAACAAATGCGCGCGTGTACACAAGGATCTGAATTAGTAAATAGAACAATGTTTTAATGATGTTGAATAGATGGTTCAGAATTGTTATTGTCCAAAACACATAATTACAATTCATTGATGCATACACGCAAGTTAATATTTGTCGTACCAGTTCAATATATCCCCAACTAAAAGTAGCGTGCAGTTGTATGAGGATATTTCCTAACAGCGAAGACTCCAAAAGACAGCATACACAATTATAAATCCACAGGAAATATTCCATTTGAATCTTCTCAGTCCTAAGATAACTTTTGTCCAGCAGTTAAGCATTTTTGGGGTCAAAGACGACAGTAGAATAATTATAGCACTTCGTTCACGTGAAATGTAAAATATAAAATCCGGCACTATGTACTGACAGTCTGACACCATGCAGATCAAAACTAGCTATAATGTACTTATAGCTCCTGGTTACTACTGCTGGCAGAATTCTCTCCAATGAGCGGCATTTAACAACTCACAGCTAGATTACCCTATCGCTAATAATAATTTACAGATCAGCATGGTAAACATAACCTTGCAATGCTGACCAAGGGGTCTCACATAATGGACACCATCTGCATTCATTCCATCTTACATAAAAACATCATGGAAACCCACCCCCCCCAAGAAATCGTTTTGATCTCAATGCAAAACAAGTGACTATTTTCGTATTTAAATCCCCGGGGAATCCCGCTCACAATCTCTACCTTGATGCAAATAACAGGTGTGATCTCAGTATAGCACTTAGGGAATCTATCTCTTTCTACGTTTCCCCCGTGAGAATGTTTTTGTAAATAAAATGAGAAATAACATATATTTTAATGAAAAATTGGAGGCTAATATAACACTTTAATGTTGAAACAAGTACAGGAAAACGCCAGTCAGAGGACGCCAGTATTTTCTGTTACATGTTATACTACTCCTATTCATAGTTTAAACGTATTTTTCAAGTGGATACGTTATGGTTGTGGTTTATGGTTTTCTACAAAAATGTAAAAAGAAAATTAACAACCGTCTCACTTGGCGAAGCGCGGGGATGCATTCTGATTCAGGATAAGCGTATTCATAAATACTAGAATCCGAGGATCGCACTTTCACACTAAAAGCATCTCGCATGGAAAGCTGATCAATCCATCCTCTTTAAATCAACCCTATTCCTATTTCCTAAAAAACGGTTTAAGGTTTGGAACTTGCCTATCGAAAGAAAGGTCATCCTGGAGGCACTCCCCCTTGGAGGTAACGAAGAATGTTAAGTCTGTACGACCACTATTTTCCGCATCAATGTCACCCAAAGACCCCGTATTTTTAGTTTAATTTACCAAAAGGACCCCATATGTCTTGAACATGTTACCACTGTCACCCAAAGACCCTATTGTGGTGGGGAATTTTCACCCAAAGACCCTATGTTTAGAAAATGTTTCCAAAATTAACCCAAAGACCCCATTGTTTTTAAATATGTAGCAAGTTTGTCACCCGAAAAAAACTCTATTTGAGCAATTAGCTGTCTCTCACCTTAAGACCTCTGTTTTTGCACCGAGGCCCTTTGGTTAGAAGCGCCAGTTAAACTATCCATTTCATATGTCAGGGCCCCACGGGGCCAAAGCAGGACATTATGGGTTGCAAAATCGGGGAAAAAGTATTATAATGGATTCGCTAAAAGAACGTTATATTATATTGAAGTTAATATGAAATTTGACCATCTAAACAAACAGAACAATTAAAAAAAAACAGATAAGATAATAGGAGGGTTAGAAAGCAAGAGTGCATGGATACGATACTATCTAGTTAAAGATGCAGAAGGGGTCATTATTTTAAAATTAACCCCCCCCCAAGCTGAGATACCGATTGAAAAGAAATGGAAAGCATTTACAAACCAAAAGTGTAGAATCTTAGAATTAGCAAAAAGAATATAATGTTCTGCGTATTAAATAATATAATGCAAGAACTGCTAAAATCAGCCAATGGCAAATATCCCAAAAAATTGGATGGCGCTACACATAAAAATGATAGCTTGCAGAGGCCGTGTGTGCGACATGATTTACAGGTTCAAAATATTATCGGTTTTGAATTCGAGGACAAGTCAAAGAATTTCTCATTTTCTCGATAGTATTGTTAGACATGAGGAAGGGGAAATGGATGCTCGGATAAGGACAAAGGGTGGCGACACCCTAGGAAGTACATAAGTTCAGGGGGGGCCGGCCAAGATAGCGTCGTTTTGCCGTTCCCATCGGTAGCACGAAGAAGAAAACTTACAAATATTCTACAGTCGAAAATATGTATATCAATATTTTTCACGTCAAAATCCGTTGGAGTTGAAGAATCTAACTCCAGGGAAGTTATTGGTATGAATAACGTGACAAAAGGGATCCATTTTGGAACGAGGCGGCTTGACCTCATGGTCAATAGCAGGGTCATCGCTATTATTGATGCAGGACGGGGCTGCGCGACCATGTACCAGGTAGCCTATGCATGGCCTATGCAACCACGTCGGAATCATCGTTGACTTGTAATGGAGCAAAATCTCTCAGGTCCGTCTTTAAAAAAAGATTTGATGATAGTTTGCAGCACATTATGCACCACCGCTAAAGCAAGGCAAATTAGACGCTCGGCTCGACGGCGAATTCCCACTGGGCCACTCACGATCTATTTATAAACGCGGCAAGTGACTTCAAATTCCGGTCATGTTCAGGCTCGTCCAATGACTCGTACGGCAGTTGTGCGCTTGAATGAAGCTTGGCCGCACCGCCTGATAAGTTTTCCGATATAAATCTACACAATTATTTTAAAAAACAAAACTGTACTGGGAAATTCCACACTGGTCCACTTGGTGGAACAAGTTGACATGAAATGATCTTGATCAGACTTCATAGGATTGAGGAAGGCCTACTGTGGTGAAAACTTTGTTAGAGCTTTCACAATATTTTGTGCATTGTGCCCTTATGGGAGCCTCAGGGAACCTTGCGGAAGCACACATAATGGGCATGAGCAAGGTACTGATTTTCAGAACTTGGTCTTTGGTATATAGCGACGTACGTAATATTGTGACCCTACAAAATTGCTCATCAAATGCTGGTATGGAACAATGGATAGTAAGAAAATTTGATTTGGGTTGGCCAACCATTTGACATGTGTGACAATTCTGAAATGCTCAGGCACATCTTTTGAGTGTAGGCCACAAAAATTGACTCAAAATTCTGTATGTGTTAGTTATTCACATGCCATGGGACTATCGTGGGAACGTGAATTATCAGGCTCTACTTCCCAATGGTATAGCTTTGAAATACAATTTGATGCATACTCAATTCATCCTCGTACACGTGCATTAGGCGCGGTCCCGTTTTTCATGAGGACACCGTGTCGCTAAAAGACACATGACAGGAATTTGCACTGTTTTGTTGGGTCAATGCCCTTTCACTTACTTTTCTAAGTGCGTGGTCATTTTCTTGTTCAATTACCACACTCAAAAATGATCCGCATGGTTAGTAATTGTGACTCAAAATAATTAAAGACACTATCAGTGATTTGCTAAATCAGCAAATCGAAAAAATCATCAAAAATCAGATTTTTGCATGTATGTAACAAGTACAGGTATCCTAACATACCCTGCAAATGATAAGACCAGAAGCAACCTAATAAGGACAGCATCGGAGATTTTAGTCATTATTGTCCGAACGGACACTTACTACAACACGTAATTGAATGGAGAATCGTATCTTGGAACACTGCCGTTTTCTTCCTTTTCTGTCAATTCTACAGCTGGAAAAGGTAACTTATGAGAATTCTACAGACTTATCCTTCACTTTGAAGCTATTCCTGCAAATTTAAAATATTTTTCAAATCACTGATAGTGTCTTTAATCGTAAATACTCAATTCAAAGATGTTTATAGTATTTAAATATGTAAATAATAAAGGCCTGTATTCAGATTCTAGCAGAACGTATGACTTACCCAATCCATGCACGAGAGGATCAAATAAACTTGATGCAAACTGAGAGAATCAATTAATAATCGGAAAAAACTGGCGAGCATCGAATTAAATGAAGACGAAAAATACACGGTCTCGAACCCGGTCACTCTCGTTATCTAGGCGTAAGAAATACCATTCTTATTCAGTGTGAGTGGTTTATCATGTTAACAAGAAATTTGATTGGTTTAGGTCAAAGATCCGCTCATCCATTACTGGGTTATAATAGATACTGCGTCGTGCATATCTGCAGTTTACGTAGCGTGACGGTCAAAACGCGATGAATTCGGTTCATTGGATTGAAACATTTGTTTTCAAGAGGGGTGCAATGAATAAAAAAATAATGATGTAAGAATATTTTTGACAAATATTATGTCGATAAAAGCAAAACTTACACAATTCTAAATAAGAATTGTAAAATAAAAGATGAGATTTTTTTTGTTTCGGCCATCTTATCGTGTGGATACCGGTCACCATTTCTTCAAAAAATTACTATATCATACGGCTTCAGTGCCACTTCAAAGCTCCTTCAAATAGAGTTACTCCTGCTGTGCCGCGGTAAACAATGCATTTTTAAATTCGATTCTTCGGTCGTGTACTTGCCTTCGGAAGAGTGTTAATATTCGAATCTCCCAGGTAATCCTAAAGTTGTAACCGGTATCCGTATTAAATTCTCAATGTCTTTTATACTAATGATGGTTTGACATGAGAATTTACGGGTAAGAAAAGACGTGTCACCGGACTGGCTTGCTGATTTAGACGAATTTACTGGAAGATGTACCTTGCTAATGCATTATTCATCTTAGCAAGGTCATACATCAACACGAATCGACTAGTGTGACCGAACTTAGCCGATTCACTGACGTCACAATAAGCGATGTTCATAATTATAATTAATTATTATTAATTATACGTATTTACGTTGCACATGTACTGGAGTCAAATATTAAGTCAAAGTTTCTGTCAAGGAATAGGGGGTAATTTGGTTCAACTTTATACCTTTATTTTGCAAGTATGGATTGACAGATTCAATTCATTTGAACTGTGTTATGTTTCTGGTTCATGTCTTCCTTCTAGGTATCTACTTTCGAAGATATTTTTGAGGCATTTCGTACTTTTTGCTTAATACCCATTTCAGACTCAGGGTCTGTCGGGCGTCTGTGGTATAAACGACACGTAATGGATACTACCATCTCTCTGCGTCAACCCAATCCACAGTGGTATTTTGAATTTTGTTAATCCGTAGACAGTTGGTTCGTATGAGGGCGCGCGGTATAAAATAGGATCGATAGGCAGGGCTCAGTGATCTCTGATTTTTTTAGGATTTTAGTTAGTTCCGCTGCTGTGAAAGTGTAATTGCAAAAATAATAAGTAAATAAATAAATAAGTTTGATTTTATGCCTTTAATCTACTGTTTAATTGACTGTTGACTGGAGGAAGGTACAATTGACTGGAGGAAGGTAGTGGGAGATACAAAGGTTTGCAAGCAGGATACTGTAGCAGTACATAACAGGTTCAAAACTCTTGTTGATGAGCTTGAAGATAAGAACTCCAGCACAGTGTATGATGCCCTCTCTTCAGCCAACAAAGAAATTGCACTGGAGATGTTACCTAGAAGAAAGAAGAAGACTGCTGCCTCAAATGACAAATTCAGCAAAGCCAGAGAAAACCTGAAGTCTGCAGCCAAGAAGCACCGTACTAAATCCACCAGAAGCTCCAAGCAGAACCTTATGCCGCCAAGGCTGCGCTTGATGATGCTTACACCGTGGTGCTTGAGGAGCATGTTAAGTCCAAGGCTGAAGCACTTGACATCCTACATCTTGAAAACAAGCATGCTGCTACCTGGGAGGCACCGAGGGAACTGACCGATAAGAAGGCTACACCACCTATAAGAATCAAAGGTGAGAGAACTGAAGAGCGCCTCGACACATGGTTTCAGCACTTTAGTTCTCTACTTGGCAAACCAGTTCAGAATAACACTAACCTCGATGAAACTTTCTTCAACCACAAGATAGCAGACCCCCTTCCCATCCAGACTGGACCTTTTACTATAGAGGAGCTTCAAATCGGTCTGAGGAAACTGAACAACACCAAGACGTCTGGTCCCGACAACATTCTTGCAGTAATCTGGAAGAGTCGACTATTCCATGATCAGCTGTTAGAACTTTGTAACAACATCTACATGGGAAACAAACCAGCTGCCTTATCAACATCGTTCATCACTCCACTACCAAAGAAAGGCGACCTCCAACAACCCCAAAACTACAGAGGAATTACACTGTCACCACTGGCCTCTAAGATCTACAACTCAATGCTGCTCAACAGAATCACTTCTCATATAGATCCCATTCGCAGAGGGAACCAGAATGGTTTCGCAAAGGCAGATCAATACTACCTCAGATACTTGCCCTCAGAAGGATCATAGAAGAGTTGAGAATTTCTAAGAGAAAAGCTTCAATTGTGTTTGTAGACTTCTCTAAGGCTTTTGACAGTGTCAACAGGGATGTAATGCTGCATATTCTTACCAACTATGGTATCCCAGACGAGACTGTTAAAGCAATTGCCATCATGTACGATAACCCAACTTGCTTGTCCAGACAATGGATGGGCCCACAAAGGAGTTCGTAACAACTACTGGAATCCTCCAAGGAGATACTCTTGCTCCCTATCTCTTCGTAATGGTGGTTGATTATATCCTCAGGCAGAGTCTTGACATCGTGAACGACAAGGGACTCATCATCAAACCCAAGCGTTCTAAACGTCACCAAAGTCAGCATCTCATAGACCTTGACTTTGCAGATGATCTAGCTCTAACGACCGATCTGATATGTGGTGCACACGATCTACTAATATCACTTGAGAATACTGCAGACATAGTCGCCGACAGCAAGAAAGACTTCCTGTCACGCAAAGGACAAGCTCGGAATGCCTGCAATAAACTACACCACTTATGGCAATCTGGTATCTCCAATTCAACCAAGCTGAAATTCTTCAGAGCCTGTGTAGAGAGTATCCTGTTATATGGATCTGAGACCTGACCCTGAAGAAGGAGCACAGGATAGACTGGGTGGCATATACACTAGGCTTCTTATGCGAGTACAAAACATATCCTGGCGTGAGCACATGACCAAAGCACAGATATATGGAGATATCCATTCAATCTCATCTTCTGTTGCCCAGCGCCGAGCTCAATTTGCCGGTCACTGTCATCGTGCGATTGATCAAGTAGTCTCAGACATCACATGTTGGAGGTTACGTGATTGCTCGAGACATCCATCAGGATCCATCTGACAATTAATGATGGACAGGGACATTTGGCGCTACATGGTGAACAGCCTCTCGGCTGCGGCCGCTAGATAGATAAAGAACCTACTGTGCTCTGAATCCGAAGACAGAGCCGAGACGAGACAGTGGGACAGTCTAAACCTTGTACGGCAAGATTAGCTGAACTGACTTATATCAAAAAGTGGAGATCGTTCGTCTCATTCATTTTCTATACATTTTAGAGACACTTAATAATACATAAGTAAGTTATTCAGGACTGATGTCTCCGATAAAATTGGTTGCAATTTTATCAATACAAATCTATCCCTTCCCTTCAGTAGCCCGTAAGTCATAAATCCTCTGTACTACAAAGTGTTAGCCGCTCACTCGCTGCAATCTATTACGGGTGATTATTAGAGGATTAGATCTGTACTTACAATAGTATAAGTCACATTGATATAAGATAATGAATTGTCCTTATCTAATCAGTGAGATTTGTATTATTGTAAATACAATCCGCCATGAATTTATATATATTCAATCTTTTGCGATGTTATAAAATGTTACTTCATCACGAATGTACATAGGCTGATGAAAAGAGAAACATATCTACCCTATAACTACCTGGTGGTGTGAAACCACCAGTGCATACCGTAATGATTTGAAAAATACCAACGGCTAAATTACATCTATATTTATGAGGAATCTCAGTGATATTTAGAAATGAAAAATGACCGTCAATGTCCGGGGGGGGGGGGCGGCCAAGATAGCGTCGTTGGTTCGTATGAGGGCGCGCGGTATAAAATAGGATCGATAGGCAGGGCTCAGTGATCTCTGATTTTTTTTAGGATTTTAGTTAGTTCCGCTGCTGTGAAAGTGTAATTGCAAAAATAATAAGTAAATAAATAAATAAGTTTGATTTTATGCCTTTAATCTACTGTTTAATTGACTGTTGACTGGAGGAAGGTACAATTGACTGGAGGAAGGTAGTGGGAGATACAAAGGTTTGCAAGCAGGATACTGTAGCAGTACATAACAGGTTCAAAACTCTTGTTGATGAGCTTGAAGATAAGAACTCCAGCACAGTGTATGATGCCCTCTCTTCAGCCAACAAAGAAATTGCACTGGAGATGTTACCTAGAAGAAAGAAGAAGACTGCTGCCTCAAATGACAAATTCAGCAAAGCCAGAGAAAACCTGAAGTCTGCAGCCAAGAAGCACCGTACTAAATCCACCAGAAGCTCCAAGCAGAACCTTATGCCGCCAAGGCTGCGCTTGATGATGCTTACACCGTGGTGCTTGAGGAGCATGTTAAGTCCAAGGCTGAAGCACTTGACATCCTACATCTTGAAAACAAGCATGCTGCTACCTGGGAGGCACCGAGGGAACTGACCGATAAGAAGGCTACACCACCTATAAGAATCAAAGGTGAGAGAACTGAAGAGCGCCTCGACACATGGTTTCAGCACTTTAGTTCTCTACTTGGCAAACCAGTTCAGAATAACACTAACCTCGATGAAACTTTCTTCAACCACAAGATAGCAGACCCCCTTCCCATCCAGACTGGACCTTTTACTATAGAGGAGCTTCAAATCTGTCTGAGGAAACTGAACAACACCAAGACGTCTGGTCCCGACAACATTCTTGCAGTAATCTGGAAGAGTCGACTATTCCATGATCAGCTGTTAGAACTTTGTAACAACATCTACATGGGAAACAAACCAGCTGCCTTATCAACATCGTTCATCACTCCACTACCAAAGAAAGGCGACCTCCAACAACCCCAAAACTACAGAGGAATTACACTGTCACCACTGGCCTCTAAGATCTACAACTCAATGCTGCTCAACAGAATCACTTCTCATATAGATCCCATTCGCAGAGGGAACCAGAATGGTTTCGCAAAGGCAGATCAATACTACCTCAGATACTTGCCCTCAGAAGGATCATAGAAGAGTTGAGAATTTCTAAGAGAAAAGCTTCAATTGTGTTTGTAGACTTCTCTAAGGCTTTTGACAGTGTCAACAGGGATGTAATGCTGCATATTCTTACCAACTATGGTATCCCAGACGAGACTGTTAAAGCA
The DNA here is from genome assembly GCA_023653785.1 of Ophioderma brevispina. Lineage (NCBI taxonomy): Eukaryota > Metazoa > Echinodermata > Ophiuroidea > Amphilepidida > Ophiodermatidae > Ophioderma > Ophioderma brevispina. The sequence continues at coordinate 60,020 of JAMKCH010018138.1, forward strand.
ATTGCCATCATGTACGATAACCCAACTTGCTTGTCCAGACAATGGATGGGCCCACAAAGGAGTTCGTAACAACTACTGGAATCCTCCAAGGAGATACTCTTGCTCCCTATCTCTTCGTAATGGTGGTTGATTATATCCTCAGGCAGAGTCTTGACATCGTGAACGACAAGGGACTCATCATCAAACCCAAGCGTTCTAAACGTCACCAAAGTCAGCATCTCATAGACCTTGACTTTGCAGATGATCTAGCTCTAACGACCGATCTGATATGTGGTGCACACGATCTACTAATATCACTTGAGAATACTGCAGACATAGTCGCCGACAGCAAGAAAGACTTCCTGTCACGCAAAGGACAAGCTCGGAATGCCTGCAATAAACTACACCACTTATGGCAATCTGGTATCTCCAATTCAACCAAGCTGAAATTCTTCAGAGCCTGTGTAGAGAGTATCCTGTTATATGGATCTGAGACCTGACCCTGAAGAAGGAGCACAGGATAGACTGGGTGGCATATACACTAGGCTTCTTATGCGAGTACAAAACATATCCTGGCGTGAGCACATGACCAAAGCACAGATATATGGAGATATCCATTCAATCTCATCTTCTGTTGCCCAGCGCCGAGCTCAATTTGCCGGTCACTGTCATCGTGCGATTGATCAAGTAGTCTCAGACATCACATGTTGGAGGTTACGTGATTGCTCGAGACATCCATCAGGATCCATCTGACAATTAATGATGGACAGGGACATTTGGCGCTACATGGTGAACAGCCTCTCGGCTGCGGCCGCTAGATAGATAAAGAACCTACTGTGCTCTGAATCCGAAGACAGAGCCGAGACGAGACAGTGGGACAGTCTAAACCTTGTACGGCAAGATTAGCTGAACTGACTTATATCAAAAAGTGGAGATCGTTCGTCTCATTCATTTTCTATACATTTTAGAGACACTTAATAATACATAAGTAAGTTATTCAGGACTGATGTCTCCGATAAAATTGGTTGCAATTTTATCAATACAAATCTATCCCTTCCCTTCAGTAGCCCGTAAGTCATAAATCCTCTGTACTACAAAGTGTTAGCCGCTCACATCGCCTGCATCTCTTACGAACGGGTGATTATTAGAGGATTCTATTACCCTCTGCTGCCCATTATTGAAAATGCGGCATTCTGCTGGTCAGTTTTGCTGCCCATTATTCTCCAGTAATGGGTCGCACATGCATTTTCTTATTACAACATGAAGCTGTTTACTGTAATAGAATAGAAATAAAGGGTTGCAAGTGTCATTTATGGGCTCATAAAATGTATCCTCCCCGACCAGAAAAAACTTTCAAATAATGGGCTCGGCTGCGCCTCGTCCAATATTTAATTTTTCTGAACTTTCGGACACATTATCGCCCATATGATCTGCAAACCCTTTATTTTTAATTAGATCTGTACTACAATAGTATAAGTCACTTGAATAGAAGATAATTAATTGTCCCCCCTTATCTAATCATTGGTGTTATTATGTAAACCATAATCCGCCATGATTATAATAATTCAATCTTTTGCGATGTTATAAAATGTTACTTCATCACGAATGTACATAGGCTGATGAAAAGAGAAACATATCTACCCTATAACTACCTGGTGGTGTGAAACCACCAGTGCATACCGTAATGATTTGAAAAATACCAACGGCTAAATTACATCTATATTTATGAGGAATCTCAGTGATATTTAGAAATGAAAAATGACCGTCAATGTCCGGGGGGGGGGGCCGGCCAAGATAGCGTCGTTTTTGCCGTTCCCATAGGTTTAGCACGTAATCACGAAAACTTGACAAATATTCTAAAGTCGAAAATATGTTTAATATCAATATTTTTCCACTTAAAATCCGTTGGAGTTGAAGAATCAACTCCAGTGTAAGTATTTTTTGGTATGAATAACGTTACAAACGGGATCCATTTTGAACGAGGTTTGCTTGACCTCATGTTCAATCGCAGGGTCATCGCTATTTATAGCTGCGGACGGGGCTGCGGACGCAAGAAGAAGAATCTTGATCACTCCCCTCGGCCCCCTCGCATAAATTGTGCAGCGCCCTCGTTACGGAATAAAGAGAAATCATTTGAGGGGCCGAGGGGAGTGATCAAGATTAATCTTATTGCGCTGCGGACAATGTACCAGGTAGCCTATGCACGGGCTTATGCACCACCGTGGAATGATTCGTTGACTTGCATATCCTCTCATGTCCGGTCTTTAAAAAAGATTTGATGATAGTTTTGCAGCACAATTATGCACCGCCGACTAAAGCAAGGCAATTTAGATCGGCCGCGGCTACGTACGGGAATTCCCACTGGCCACTCACTGATCTATTTATAAACGCGCACAGTGACTTCAACTTTCGGTCACTGTTCAGGCTCGTCCAATGACTCGTTCGGCAGTTTTGCGCTATGAATGAAGCTTGGCCGCCACCGCCTGTCAATGTCAGAGTCTTATATAACGCCACCTATTCATTGATTTCTGACGCGATGTTGCAGAGGGCGCCAGTCACAACATATGTCTAGCATGCATCTTTTAGCGCCACCAATCTGGAAATATGGACAATATGGTTTGCCATATTTCTATCAATTCGAGGGGACGTGTTTTGATCGTTCTCTCCAAAAACCGCTTTAAAACTGCTTATACTTCAACCTCTCTGGTATCATTTCACCAACGGGCGACTATATTAACGAAACTGAACAACAACATGCCTAACGAAAGACGTACATGACTTTCTTTGAACCGGGAGAACCGAGATAAACCAGACAAGAAACTTAAATCCAGTACGGCTACATCAAATCAAGATGATGGCCATAGCTCGCACTATGCAAAAGCAGAAGACACCGGGAACCTCAGTGACTCCATCAAAGACACACTGAGCTACGTACTTGCCAACGACGACCGGTGTGAAAGTAATCATAGTCCGGCAGGTATCATAGTCCGGGCTCCATAGACGACAACGGAATAAAGTTGCGTGAAGAGTCAACTGAATCGATTGCCCTATTGTTCACCATTGTTCCCGGACTGTGAGCCCGGAGGACCATATCTCCTGCCACACCTACTCAAAAAAATAGCTGAAGCCATTTCCTCCCTCCATCTCCAACTATCTGCTGACCTGCACCTCATTGTAGATGAGATCTCATCTGCAATTTGCAATGATACCAGACTGATTACGGCCATATCTGATAACGTTAAAGAATAAGTAACAAACGATGTCTACAACGCAATTGCGGCTCATAATGCCAAGACATCAACCAACCTCAAGACGCTGGAGGAAAACCAGCGAAAAGTGACCAGACTTAGTACTAACCTTGATGACAAAATTGATGAACTCGAACAATACAGCCGGCCCAATTGCTTACTCATCCATTGAGTAGAGGAAAAACCCTCCAAGGAAACCATAAACAAAGCCATTAACACCTTTGACAAACTGAGCATCAACAAAAACAGCAAGCACATTGATCGTACCCATAGACTTGGGAGAGGACCTACCAACACTAGCTCTGATGAGTCTATCAAACCTAAGCCGCGGCCGATAATTGTTAAGTTCGTTTCTTATGAGCAACGCCTCCCTGTGTTCCAATACAAGAGAAAACAAAAGGAAACGGGTGTATCCATTACAGAAAACCTCACTGCAAGACGACAACAGCTACTGAAAGGAACATCAGCAAATGAAAGAGTGGACGCTGCGTGGACTATTGATGGCAAGGTAATTTGTCTTCTTAACAACGGCAACCGAATAACTCTCACCACCTTAAAAGACTTAACCAAACTTGAATGAACCTTACTTAACTTAGCCACCGCTACAATGCCTCAGTGAAATTTCTCTTTTTAACCATGTGTGCTAAGTGGACTGATAAAAAACTAGCCTTGTCATAATGTTGTCTGATATTTCATTGATATGTATTTATTCGTCACTTTGACATATTACTAGGTTAACTATATATGTATATTGCTTGTTTTTTGGTTCAATTTAATGTCTTTTAATACTTCAAGTGATGTTTGTCACTTGTAGACCAAATTGCTATATGTTTACATCTAAACACTCACATATACCCGTGAGTAAAAATATACACACACTCACCATTTAAATTGGTTCCATTACACACAAACAACATTGTAGACCATAATTTCTATATGTTTACATAAGTACACTCACATAGAAACATTATTGCAGAATCTATAGCAGGTGATTATTAGAGGGTTAGAATGGATATGTAATTCAATTCCTGGTGTATTGTATCAGGACTGTATTTACAATAGTAAATTAGTAGCATTACTGTAAGTGTTACTATGAATAATCCTTATCTAAATCACGTGAATTGTACTTTATAAATCAGGTTGATGCAATCTGCCCGGAATTTAATATACAGATGAGTAGTAAAAAATTGGCCCTGTTTGTGTGCCCGCATTTTGCATTCGTTAAGTACAATATATCTCAATATTGATCATCGGAAAGCTGATTTTATTAGCTGTAACCGGACTTGTACGTCTTTGGAATCAAAGTAGGCCGGTTTCATTCATCTACCCTTCATAACTTGCCTTCTGTGAAACCACCAATGCATACATAGTAGCCGTTGGGGGATTTGAAAAATACCAACGGCTAAATGACATCAAATTTATGAGCAAATTCTCAGGGGATTTTTAGAAACACATTCGAAGGTTTAATCAGGGTCAAGCCAGAAGGTGTCGGCGCTGCGTTTGTGACTTTAGTTTTATTCTTTAAAAATGCTGTCGGTTTTATGGATTTCGACTTCCCAGACTACACATAATCCCTCACGGGTGTGATTATTCCGCAATGCAATAAAAAAACGAAATTTGTGACAACATTAACCATTTTTACAAAAAATTCTAGAGGGGTCCTCGCAATATTATTTCACCATTTAATGTATAAAATATGTTTTATGAAGATGGACAGTTTGTGGTGGACACCCCCTAGTAGTCGCTCTTCAATGTATAAGCGGGAACTTTCGCTGCCTAATAAAGCAACCCTGCTGCCAAGTTTAAAGGTCCATGGCCCGATCGTTAATGCCTCGTCCCCAGGGACCCCCGATTTTACCGGAAGTGGTAACAATTTAGTATCGGAAGCAAGCTTTACTATTCTTTCTCATTTCACAGTGCAATTTTAGGCTAGAAGATGTTTGATTTGGATGTTATGAGCCGAAAATGTGACCCTTTCCTTTTTGGATCGACCAATATTTAATTTACAACATTACCCTATGGGGATGGCAAAATCACGTTTTTAGCTCTCACATTCAAAACGTGGTTGAAATATCGGCGCGAAACGTTACAGAGGAGAGCTTCTTTTGGGGTGAAGGCCCTTCTATCAAGATGAAAAACTTATCAGACTGAAATCGGGCATCCCCTCTTAATCGTTGTTACACGATTGTGAACCATGTGCACTGCGACCAATGGTTGTTTTGTTGTATCGGTCATAGTAGTTTATGTAACAATATTACCATGCTATTACGCGACTTACCGTATTATTATTATAATTATGTATATAGAAAGTGTGTATGGGGTTTTTTTTTTTTTTTGTTGTTCGCGTCTTCTGCTTTCTACCTATGGATATTAAAAAAGGTGATTGTCAATATAGTGCTTATTAACCAATTACCAACAGGCTATTACCAACAATCACACAGGCTATTACCTTACGTAGGGCAATATGCGCTGTACTGCAATGCGAACGAAGATTGTGTTACTTGTCATGATGAAGGCATTTATGCATGCTTGTCACTGTCGTGTATGGCTGAGGGAAAGGAAAAAGAATTTTGTATTGAGCCGCAACCCTATGAATTGGCAGCTCAACGCGAAGAAACTGTCATGTAATGGATGTGGTAGCAGAATGCTGAATTCATCCCAAGAAGTTTGACATTGCCTTTCGAAGACAAATTCCAAACAATTATTAGGTTTGGGATTCTGATTTCGGGATGAATTTACTATTCCTGGCCAACACTTAAAAAAAAAATAAATTCGGTACCCTTTACAGGCACATGCGGTTTAGCCGTTTAACATACCCACAAAAATCAAACGACAACAGCTGCATAGCTGATTCGGGCCCGGATTCGGGTCAATCAAATTTTCGAAGACCTTAGTTTCGAATACACGCGTTTATATCCGCTAAAAGACAATTTGTGTTACAATACGTAGACTTAAAGGGGATTCGGATCCACAGCCTCGTCACCCCCCGAATCTTACCTAGAAATGTGAGATTCTTATAAACAACGAACTGTTATGGCTTAGTAATCCACGTGTGCCAATCTTACGTTGCAAATTCGGTTCGTATCTGCAGGAAATTCGCAATTTTGATTTTCTGTCCGTAAACGGACAGAAATTACAGCACGGTGCCTATGGGACCGTGGGAAACAAGCACTTGCTCATAACACAAAACAGCAGATCGGGATCGGCTCAATTTTGGGAATAAGCTATTCTCAAGGATATCTACTGATCCAATGAATAAAACAGAAAATCCGGAAAATGCACCTTTAATATATTCATACAAGATCCTTTTGTCGTTGCTGTCCGTCCGCACCTGCCTGTAGGTTCTTGTGCTCACATTCTTTGCATTTGTCATAATATTGTGTGTGCTATTGATGTGGTGGTGCTCCACGTAATTGTCTCCCTTCGCTTGGTGAAATTTGATGATAGCGAATATTCCGTATGTAGGTATGTAGGCGTGTATGGTGTGGGTTCCCCAGTTTGGTTAGGTTTTGTATGTATGTATGGGTTGTTCCAGTTTGGTTAGGTTTTTTGCTTTTTGGGTCTTCGAAGAAAAGTTGAAGTCCAATTTAAACCAGACTGGCGCGTTGCGGTTGCATGGCAAAGAGGTTCCGTCAGATGTGGAGGATGTGAAGGTCACGGACAAGGTCAAAAAATAATTGAAGTCATGTTCCAGACTGCCATCTTGCCAGGGGATGACACAAGTCTACTTGCTGTATTTTTTTTAAAAATCCTGAGATTCATGCATTGAATTTTCAAGTTAGGCCTACTTGTTTAATATGCTCCCTTGGTTTTGCTTCTCCGTCTATTTTTTTATTATTTACATTACTGATTTGATTGAAAAAAGAAGTGAAACTGATTAATAATATTTCGCTATAAAGTAGAACAGTAAGCTTTCAACTGCACCTTAATGGGCCATTTTGCAGCATGCCTATTGAACGCCATTGCTTGAAAATGGCGCGTGTCAAAACCCACTTGTGACATGAAAGATGTTTGGTTGTATGGACTGATTTTTTGGGTTAGTACATTTTGTGACCCCACGTTTCTGCACCCACTTTTCGCCCACCCAGTATTTTGACGCGACTATGAAAAAAATTTTACAACCAAAACAGCCCACATTACTCAATCATTATTACGTCAACATATTGATATTAAATGAATGTTAATAGGCGTCAACTTAACATTTTTACATATTTATTGTTCGGCGATATATTGTCAACAATTTGCAGCTCGTCCGCGAATATACAAAAAAAACGGTTCTAATCTATCACAATCATGCGATTGAGCCCTGTGTATAATAATGTCAGGGACATAACAAGCTCTGGAATATGCTCTTACACATTCTATTAAAGATCTGGACAACCGTTTTGAGAGGATAATCAAACTACTTGTATGACATTTCCAACCTTTAAAAATCTTAACATTGGGGCTCTATAAAAAAAAAAACCGTCGTCCTCGGTCCCTACACATAACAGCCTACTCAGAAAGTGTGACTGCGGACTACAATAACAATGCGAGTCTCGTACATATCCCCACAAAATTTGCAACAAAAACTAAGGACTTTACCTGATTCCTAAATCTTTCCAGTTGCGATTGTTGACATGCGTTCTTGAGTTGATACCAAATTGAGTGAAAATGGCCAGCAAAACAACCACGATAAAATCACGAATATCAGTATCAGTTATCAATATGCAATCTGTTCATCAGCTGTGTGACAATCGAAAATCGAAATCCGTTTGATCGAAATCCCGCGGTGTTTTCCATTATCCACAAGGCAAACAAAGGTTTTTTATAGTCTTTTTCTACAGTCGCTTATCAAAAAAAACTAAAAAATGACTGCACATTCCTATGTTCAGTAAAAACGAAAACGAGAGTGTAAATGATTATTAAAGATTAAATGAAAAACATAGTGGCGACGGAACGTCCGAGGTGAAATGTGTTTTTAAAATTGTGCTTTTTAATTTGATTCTGGCAACGAGACTTGTTTTTCAGATGAAGATCACAACAGAATGACGGGATATGGTTTATACTATCTTTCGACAATTGAACACTAATAAAGTCGAGGCAGAAAGTGGGTGCAGAAAAAAAAAAAGTGGATGGGTGCCAGAAAAGTGGGGTCACAAAATGTACCAACCCATTATTTTGTTGCTTATCTGGCGAACAGGTGGCCACTTCTATCATGTTGGTTGTGTAAGAAGACCATTACACACACTGGCCAAGTATTTCAACATGCAGAAAAGCAATATATATTCAAAAATCGTGTAAAAATTCTTACCATGAGTTCCTTAACTACAAATTACGTAATTATTGTCGAAGTAGTGATTTTCAAACAGATTGCGGTTTCCCAAAATCAGTAGCGTAGTAGTGCGACAACGTTTAATTTATTTTCATGATCCCTAATATGGCGGATTAAAAGCCAATATTAGTGCACATTTTTGAAGAGCGCTCCAATTTATTCAAAAAAAATGAGATTTTTACACAGTTGCATTGGTAACTTAACTGGCTAGTAAACTAGGAACTGTGAATGGTTAAGTCGAAAGGTCTGTTGTGGTACAACAAGGATTTGTAATTAGAATAATATTATCGGGGAATCCCGATAATAATTCGACGGTGATGGAAACGGCTTCCAATATGAAATGGCCGGGGGAATAGCGCCATCATGTACGTGTCTACGCTCACATTAGTTGTTTTATTGGTTCAGGCAAGTCAAGTAGAGGTTATCTTCTCGAGTGGCACTATTTCTCATGGGACGGACATAAAACGTAAATTCCAGCTCTGCGTTAAGTCCTCCAATATGGGCGATCCCAATTCTAATTACAAAATCGTTATTTTGGATATATACGCATTTTTTAGATTTTCGTTCGCAGGTATAGCTCCCTAGACATGATAGAAATTAGCCACGTGCGGAATTGATGATTTAGATTCATAGTAGTGTAGGAAGTCCTTTGTTTTAAGATTCTTCACAGTGTCTGAAACAATCTTTTGCTATCTGAAGTAGGATTTCGTAAATTGCATGGTGGTGGTATCATGTTAATAATAATAATAATAATTTGATTTATATGGGCGCTCTACAAAGAACACAGCACTTACAGAAGAAGACTTATAATTAAGCATAAAATACAACAATAACTAAATGAAAATAGGGGATTTTAAGCATACGTGTGAAAAACAGGACACAGATTAGCTGGATTATCTCACATGAGTGGGAAGCCGATTCCATAAAGAGTGGAGCAGCCACCTGAAAACGAAGCATCTCCAGACTTCTTATGGGAACGGGGCACGATAAGCTTGTGGAATCGGAGGAGGATCGCAGTCTGTTCTGTATTCTGAGTAGTGCTTTCATTCTGAGCATGCACAAGATTTATTAAATATGACGGAGCAAGAGGCGTGTGAAACATTGAAAACAAATAACATAATTTTGAAATAAATTAGGGTTCCTTAACAGGAAGCCAATGAAGGGAGGGGAGCGCAACAGGTCGGCAGCCAGAGCACATGTCCCGCCCACACGCAAAGACAAGACGCGCTGGCTTTTTCTGCATACGCTGCAGGCGTTTAAGGTCACATTCGCGAGGCACCATACAATAAGGGAGTTGGCATAGTCCATGCGGGACAGGACAAGTGCTCTGACGGCGTGATGGCAAGCATCTGAGTCAAAAAACGACGAATGTACCATAATTTGCGAATGTGGAAATGTAAAGTTTACACAAGGCATTAATATGATATGACATATTCAAACTAGGGTCCAAGAGTAACACCAAGATTTTTACAGCGACGAGGATGATGATAGCGTCACAAGAACTAAGCTGAGTCAGGTAATCTGCTAAGACCCTTGGGTCTGGCAATGACAAAGAGTTCACTTTTATCCTGATTGAGCTGCAACTTGTTTTGCATCAGCCAAGGTTGATCTTAGTAATGCAAGAGGTTAAGTTAGCAAAGAACACGCTCGCAGTACCAGCGATGTTAGGGTGAATTCAGAGTAAAAGACAAAAAGCTGCGGATCATCAGCATAAACAGTGAAATCCTCTGTTATGTTCTCGAATGATGCGCGTGCCAAAGAGGTTGAGTGTATTTATGAAGCCAGCGGAACAACTATCGACCCCTGAGGTAATGAATATATAATCAAAGAAGATGGTGCATTCAAAGAAATTTTTAATGGAAACTCTAGTGGTACGTTTTTTAAGATATGTTTAAACCAATGACAAAACAGTCACCATTTACCCAAAACATTTTTTAGTCGATTCAAAAGGATGGAGTGATCAACAGTGTCGAATGCGGCCGACTATCATCGAAGAACAAGGAGACGGCTCTGTGGTGTCAAGTACTGAAGCATCTCGTTCTTAACCTTCAAAAGGGCGGGGGCGGTCTCGCGGTACTGTTGAAACTTCTTGCTATGAAGGATTGGTATATTTCACCACCAAGGACGAACGGTTCACGTGGTTAACAACTTGACATGTGGCAGCCTTCTCAATAACTTTATAGAACATTTTATGTTGGCCACAGGCCTGTAATTTTCAATATATTGGAATCCAGAGAAGACTTTAAGAAGTAGGTTGTGATTATAGATTGTTTAGTAGATTCTGGGAATTACCAAGGACAATGAACAATTAACAATGTTTGTGAGCATTGGCAATAATACATGTAGGTTGCTTTATCAACCAGCAAGGTATTTGGCAAGTATACATGTCTTGTTGGAAAAACTCTATGGATACTCTGTCAACCTCAGCTCGGGTAAGCAGCTCAAATTCTAACAAAGACATGGAGCTAGGGACAGACACAAGATCAACGATGATATCATGAGGTGGAAAGGTTAGATCACATAGCGTCTAATCTTCTCAACGTTTTTTGACAAAAAAGGCCAAAATCATTCGGCCAAATCGTTGTCAGTTGTGAGTCGCTAACAGAAAGGCTTTGGTGTTTGATTCAGAAGCCATTAATGGTAGCTATATGTCTTTTGAACGGCATTAGTAAATTGTTGGAAAAATAGTCCAATCTTCGAGCTGTATAAGCCTCAGCAACATTGATTCTTTTGTGCCTTAAAAGCGGTGGGTTAAAGGTCTTCCTCAGAACGCGATTTCCGCCATTTACGTGCCAGTCTACGGCGAATCGTCTCTCACAGTGGATAGTCTCATTATACCATGGGAAAGGAAGACGAGGATGAAAGACGTTCCTTAGTAACAATGGGCAAGACTTGTAAAGCACAGGGTGTTAGTAATTCAAAGGCACCAACTAGAACATTAGGGTCATCACATTCTGTGGGAAAGTCTCTGGAACAGTCAGAAAGTAGCTTTTTTGGAAGGCTTCAGAATCCATCTTGCCATATTGCGGGAAGAAAGATAGTAAGATCACTGGGGGTGGTTTGTACATTTAGAGTGCAATGTGATAGTGATGATTGTGAGACCGTATCGTCTAATCGTGGGGGTGGTGTGTGCCACATTCTTGAACCCGGAATGATCATCACTGCGTGTTATTAGGAGATCTAAGTATGTCCCATAGTGTGGGTTTGCGTTCTGATTCTGAATGTTGGAAGCCATTGTTCAACAAGAGTCTTATAAACCGTTCGAATCCCAAGTGTCAGGAGTGTCGTAACATGTACGTTGTGAAGTCCCCCCTAACATGACAGTTATGTGGGTTGACAGACAATTCATACAAAGTAACTTTCAAATTCTTCAAGAAAGCGAGGTTGTGAGGGACCGGTAACACGAGAGGGGGGTGGGACGATAATATTAGAATGAAATCGATGCAAGTTTGGAAATGTTGTTACACAGTGCTCAAAAGTTCTAAATTTGAGATGGTGAGAGAGTTGAGGGAAATGAAAACTCTTGAACAAAACACAATACCTCCTCCAGTTTGTGTACTGGTGCGAGGGACGTTCAGGAATTCATAAGTAGGAGGGGTAACCTGTCCAATAACAACCATGTCATCTGTAGCATCTTGGTCCTCAGTTATGAACATAATATCAACAATCGTGTTCAAGTATGTGATCAAGGATAGTTGCAGGTGTATGCGTTATGGAATTAAGCATTACAGCAAATGAATGGTAAGTTGGAGTACGTTTTAGTACGAGGTATAGGACGCGGATTAGGAAGGTGTCGGGGCCATATTCACATATGGACGAATAGAGCCTCATGGGATGAAATAATAACAGGAGTAGGTTTTGTACTTAGAGTTGTTCTACCACCTCTTCTGCCACGATGACGCCATCGCCGCCTCATCTTTCCACCTTGAGATGATGATATGATTTAGGACTCTGTGTGATGGTGAATAAAGCAGGGCTGCCGCAGTAGGTTTAAAGTATCCGGTTTGACAAGTCCAAGCTGACAGTGGACATTCAGTGTAGCTAACACATGATAGCCCATACAAGAAAGTGGTTGTGTATTGCCAAAAGCAAAAGTCACAGATGACTGAGATGAGTTGAAAGAAGTTTGGTCACACTTCCCATCTGTTTTTTTTTATGATGTATTGATGAGTCTCAGCACAATAGGGATGATCATTGTAATCCATATGATGAGAGGCTGATCTGGTTGAGTATGATTGGTACTCACAGTAATCTGATACCTGAGCATACTGCGTGTACTTGGTAGTAGCTGGAGGTGATGAAACCAAAATAAAAACAACTAAATGCGAAAAATGAGCATGAAATTCTTTCAATGAACCCATAGTGACGACTAGAGGTTTACAGGCTTCCCTCTTCATAAAATGCAGACACATGCATGCTATAATCGCACTTTTGATGGGAGACCCCAGGTTGCCGTGAAAGCTGCCACCAGCGCTGCAACTGCAACCCATTTTCTTTAACCCTTTCGATGCCAGCCTGTATTTTTAACAATTTTCAGCTGCATGCAAATTACGGATTGTTAGCGTTTTAGGTGATTTTCAGGTATTGTAGACCTTAGATGCCAACATTTTCCAGATGTATGAAAATTCAGGATTTTCAGCGATTTCATCAGGTGATTTACAGTATTGGTAGAAAAAAGCCGAATTCTAAAGAATGTTTTATATTATAGGGTAAGGAAAATACCGGACCCTGATTGGGGGCAGCCATTTTGAAGTAGCATATAGCCAACATATGTGGTAAACTCGAGGCCTTATTTTATTTTGTTAAGTTTGCTGCAAAGATATTGCAATCGGTTAAGTATATGGTCGAGTTTTTTTAATCATAGTCGCTTTCCACAATCCCACGGATTCCCATTTTACACATTGACACAATAGAATTTAATCTCTCCCTGGCCTAGCCCCTTGACATAGTTTGTGAATTATGTGTAAGTTAAGCTCCAACCCTACATCTATGTGTTATCGGAGGCGAGTGTGTTTTTTTCAACTAGTTATGTGGTTTTAAATATTGTTAAAATAGTCCCAGTGCCGATTGTGTTACGATCCTCGTCCTATCTACTTCTACCAGTATCATCCGCTTGGAGTAGCCATAATCCGTTTGATTTTGTGCATTGATACGAAGCTTTCACAGCAAATTGCATCAAAATGCCAACCATTTTATTTGGTCCCGAATACCTGAAGGCAGAGCTACGTCAAAGTTGCGTCTCCGCCGGGAAAAAAGCAGGGAACACGGGGGAAACCCCCGTATCGCGGTGAAAACAAAGTAAAGCAAAAATTGTAAAATGTTTTACTGCCATCACGAGACACTACATTTGAATCTCGCATGGAATGTTTTATTTTGCGCACAGTATTGTAAACGCCAGATTTTCACGCTATAAAAAATTAACGTTTAACTTTCTGTTTCGTTTAACAACATCGCTCAATTAAAAGGTTGATACGGACGGTCAAAGTGGTCTCAATTTAAGCCAAACTACTGCTCTAACCACCCCGATAGCCCCATCTTTAAGGGAAGTTGGTACGGATCATAGCTTGTTCTTAAACATCTAGTAAAAAATTGCCATCCTTATCCCGCAGATCACTCACAATGTCCACAACATTGTCTTTTTACCAATCGTATTATCATTAGCCCACCAGAGCACTTTAAGAGATCATTGATATATTTTTGTTGATAAGTTTGAGTGATGACATTTGGTAATTTTCTTAGATCTGCAAGGCCTTGACACCATTAATCATGATATCCTTCTCCACAACTTATACAATTTGTGTCAGAGGTCTTGGTAATGATTGGATTAGGAGCTTCCTAAGTGAAGACATCACGCAACGAGTTGTATTTGATAACACCCTTTCTGAACCATCTAATCACTTGCTGATGCACTTTTCGTTTCTTCTATAGATTAATCAACCTCCCACAGCTCCCACTGAATATAAAAGACAAGCTATAGCATATTTAAAAAAAAACCGTAGAAAACAAGATATTACACCTGGTAGGAAAATCACACAACCCACACAGGTACAACGACTAAATTCGTGGGTATATCCTGATTGAACCATAATTTATCCTGGAGTTCTCACACGTATCAGCCTGAGCTATGGCCTTGGCTGACCCTACCACGCGCCTAGAGTCAACTACTTTTACTTCAGAAAAGGGTTATAGTAACATGTACAAATTCCATTTGGCTAGCCCACACTGACCCATTATTTTCATCTATAAATACATTAAAGATTCATGAGATCTACAAATTTCAAACTTGCTAATTATTACTCAGTTTGGAAACAATATTTGCCTATGACCTGATCTAAGATAGCAGATCCAGAATAAAAAAGGCAATACCGTAAATTGGCTACAATACTGCTATTACCCGGTCCCTTATCTACTGGTGTTACTTTGGACCACACCTTAAACATCCCTACACTCATCTCATTCAAAAGGAATCTCGTTAAAGTCACTATCATCGATTTCCTCAAAATATAAACAAACGGCGCCCCTATTTTCATCGAAATCCCTTTTTTGGCACTTTTTATTGGAATGGGGTTTGTAGTGTTGACCCCCTGTGAGTGGCTAATTAACACGCCGTATTTATCAAGTAATTGGAATTTTTATGCAGTGTTTACTAATACAAGTCGGGTTCCGACTTTTATTAGAAATCAAAACAATGAAAGTTCATCGTCAAGACCGCTTTACACTCCTTTATGTCCCGGGGGGGGGGGGGGGGTTCTTGGGGTTTTGTTTGCGGGTACACGACATGCTCGTTTTTTTTCCAAAAAAGAGGGACTAGCTGCAAATGCGGGACTACCGCGAGGGGTATCACATTCACAATGCATAAAAATTGCCATTACTTGATAAATACGGCGTGTTAATTAGCCACTCACAGGGGGTCAACACTACAACCATTTCCAATACAACAGTGCAAAAAATGGATTTCGATGAAAAATAGGGGCGCCGTTTGTTTATATTTTGAAGAAATCGCTGATAGTGACTTTAACGAGATTCCTTTTGAATGAGATGAGTGTAGGGGATGTTTTAAGGTGTTGGTCCAAAGTAAACCAGAGTAAGGGACCTGGTACATTGCAGTATTGTTAGCCAATACGGTATTGCCTGTTTTTATAATAGGATGATAAGCATATCTTTAATCAGGTCATTAGGCAATATATTGTTTTCAAACTGGTACATAAATGTAGCAAGTTGAAATTTGTAGATGTCATGAATCTTTAATGTATTTATAGATGAAAATAATGGGTCAGTGTGGGCTAGCCAAATGGAATTTGTACATGTTCCTATAACCCTTTTCTGAAGTAAAAGTAGTGAATCTAGGCCGGCGTTGTTAGGGTCAGCCCAGGCCATAGCTCAGTATGATACGTGTGAGAACTCCAGGATAAATTATGGTCAATCAGGATATTACCAAGGAATTTAGTAGTTTGTACCTGTGTGTGTTTTGTTGATTTTAATACCAGGTGTAATATCTGGTTTATTACTGTGTTTTTTTTAAATATTATATAGCTTGTCTTTTTATATTCAGTGGGAGCAGAGTGGGAGGTCATTAATCTATAGAAGAAATAAAAGTGAACTCCGCAAGTAAGTGATTGTAGCTGGTTCAGAAAGGGTGTTATCAAATACAACTCGTTCGCGTTGATGTCTGTCACTTAGGTAGCTCCTAATCCAATCATTACCAAGACCTCTGACACCATATTTTTTAAGTTTGTGGAGAAGGATATCATGATTAATGGTGTCAAAGGCCTTGCTAAGATCTAAGAAAATACCAAATGTCATCAACTACTAAATGTCATCAACAAAAATATATCAATGATCTATTAAAGTGCTCCATGTGGTATAATGATAATTAAGATTGGTAAAAAGACAATGTTGTGGCCATTGTGAGTGATCTGCTGGATAATGATGGCACATTTTTTTACTAGATGATTTTAAGAACAAGCTCATGATCCGTACCAACTTCCTTAAATATGGGGCTTATCGGGGTGGTTTAGAGCAGTAGTTTGGAATTAAATTGAGACCACTTTGACACGTCCGTATCAACCTTTTAATTGAGAGATGTTGTTAAAAGAAAAGAAAGGTTTCAAACGTTAATTTCTTATAGCGTGAACATCCTGGCGTTTAACAATAATGTGCGCAAAATAAAACATTCCATGCGAGATTCAAATGTAGTGTCTCGTGATGGCAGTAAAAACATTTTACAATTTTTGCTTACTTTGTTTTCACCGCGATACGGGGATTCCCCCGTCGTTCCCTGCTTTTTTAACGGCGGAGAAGCACTTTGACGTAGATCTGCCTTCAGGTATTCGGGAAAAATAAATTGTTGGAATTTTGATGCAATTTTCTGTAAAGCTTCTGTATACAATGCACAAAATCAAACGGTATTATGGAGCTACTCCAAGCGGATGATACTGGTAGAAGTAGATAGGACGAGGATTCAACACAATCGGCACTAGGACTATTTTAACAATATTTAAAACCACATACACTAGTTGAAAAAACACACTAGCCATCCGATAACACATAGATGTAGGGTTTGAGCCTTAACTTACACATATTCACAACTATTGTCAAGGGTCTATGCCAGGGAGAGATTTAAATTTCTATTGTGTCAATGTGTAAAATGGGAATCCGTGGATGTGGAAAAGCTGACTACTTGATTAAAAAAAACTCGACCTATACTTAACCGATTGCAATAATCTTTGCAGCAAACTTAAAAAAATAAAATAAGCCTTCCGATGTTACCACATATGTTGGCTATATGCTACTTCAAAATGGCTGCCCACAATCAGGGTCCAGTATTTTCACTTACCCTATACATATAAATTCTTTTAGAATTCGGCTTTTTTC
>JAMKCH010018139.1:0-22554 GCA_023653785.1 Ophioderma brevispina
CCATACGGATAACCCAGGCTTACCAGTGTCGTTCCAGCACGTTTAATGCTCTGAATTTATAGGCCTACCAGCGCTGCAGCGTCGTCCCAGCATGGGTTTTCAGCTTGGTTTATACCATCAGTTTACTCGAGCATGTGCGTGCTGAGAACCGGTCAGTTCCCAGCTACTCGAGCTTGCACGAGGCCGGAGACAGCCCGGGTGAACTAAACCAGGGGACATATGGGGGTATTGGCCTGATACCTAGATTGACCAGCGTTATTTCAACCAGCCACTATTGACGCGTGGATTCCCAGCGACTATGGAGCTTGGAGAAATTGAGGCTTTGGAGAAATCTTGGAAAACGGCGGTGGCCCCGTAAAGATACCGTTTCTAATGTTTTGGGATGCAAGTTGCAGCGGTCATGCAGTACCACCTGTATACATTGTCTACATATATTAATAGAATTACGTATCGAATTCACACAGTATTTGCTTTTGGCGCAAATAACTAATACGTTGAAGGCGCCAGTCACATAACCAACCAACCAACCACCAACAGGCTTACACCTAGATGCCAGTTTCAAGGAAGAAGGGTCACGTACGGCGACGATAAGGATTTAAAAACCTACATTTTACGAGAATCACCTGTCTACTGACACACTTTAGTCTTTAGAAATTACGTAATTGGCCTACTTCATTTTTATTGCCACTCAACCAAATTAAAACTCCACGTCCAACAATTGGCGGTGATAGCACAAAATACGTCTGCAGCTATAATCAATATTTGGTGAAGCAAAACTATTCGTTTACCCGTGCACACACAGGTAATTCGTTTTTGGTAGTTGGATCGTCCAACACCAACTAACACTTTTACAATATTAAACATGAAACAAAAATAACTATTCTGTCCCACCACGAACGAGAGTAAGCCAAACTTTCTGGTGATCATATATAGAAAATTTACTTAAAAAGATCACATTTCTAAACATCGCAGCCTAAGAAAACTAACCGTTTTTTGGTCACTTGTTTTGGGCATTAGTGCAACGCAAATAGTATCCCAATTCCATTGCATGTTAATAAATTCTGTTTGAAATGAAACAAATTGGCAAAAGTTTTTACAAATTTTACGAATTTACTAACCCAAATTTTGTTATTGCGATGCATGATTTATTTTCAGTTTTGTTCAGAAGAAAAATACTATGGCTAAGGTGCACTGTTAAAATTGACAAAATTCCAATATTTTTAACGTGTATATAAGAATATACGTAGACGTGCATGTCTAGTGTAGTTGTTTGGGTGGGTTGTTTGTATCACAGTAATGGGAAAAATAAAAAAGAAACTCCTTTGGCTCACAACAATCCCTATTTTTAATGACAAATACGACTATATTTCATTTTATGAAGCGTGAATTTTGAACATGGTGAATGTTCACAACATTCTGGGTGGGCCAAACTGCATTCAAATGTATATCCTAAACTAACATAATTAAAAAGGAAATACGAGTTTTCAGTTCAATCACTTATCATCAGATGTCAAGAGGTTTGAAATCTACGTTTGGTCCTTTTTGACGATTCATGGTGCAGGGTCCACTCCTGGCTTTTGCACGTGCCCATTTGCAGTTTTCATTTAAGTATTGAACTGTTTTGCAGCTTGTATTGTTATAGGTCTACCAGTCTTCAAGTAAAACTATCACCGGTTACAGGCAAATAAACACATGTATATTAAGCATAATATTTTGGTAACTCAAAATCTACCCACAACTACGTTATGATTTTGCACAAACATTCTCTGTGTATGTTTACACACATACACCACACCAGTACAAATGCATACATGTACAAACTACACCCTATACTGAGAAGCTTTCTCACACACACAACCCACACGCAAGAACTCACACCCTCACACACCCCCGCGCTCACACACACACACACACACACACACACACACCCACACCACAACCACACACACCTACACACACATAACGATCCACACACACATAACTGTGTTTTCTAATAAAGAAATTCCACAAAGGGACAAAAGGTCCACTTTTTTGCGATTTTTTTTAAATATTTGCCCGTGCTAGCAACTTAACACCATTCACCACATATCTTTCTTGAGACTGGAACTCTTTTTTAAAGCATGAATTTGAGTTCAAGTGCCTTCTATAAATATAGTTTACCTGTGTTAAATTTTAATACACATGAAACTGACGCTTTTCTAAACTGATATTTGGCTTGTGCTAAATATTTTAACACACATAATACTAATTTTTTTAACTGACCTTTCTTAACTAATACTCTCTTTCTTGAAACTGCCGTTTTTTCTTACTAATATTTTGCCTGTGCTCGGGATTAACACCACACAATACAGAGTGGTCAAAAAAAATTTTTTTTTTACACTTTTTCGTCTGCAAATTCTCAAAGTGGGGTAGACATATCAAATATTTTGAAGGTACTTACTTCACCACAATATCTTGTTGGAAGCTGGTGAAAACACGGCAATTGGAAAACAAGCTGAAATGACAAAATGGCCACCAATTCTAGCGAAAAGAGGTCAAAAACCACTTTGCACACACGGCAAGTCTCGGCACTCTTGTCGGTCATCGATTAATTATCAAGATTGATACACACATTGACCAAGTTTGAAAATTCACAAAAACATTTAATTTTAATAAATAACCAACAAAGGTCAAGAACTGATAAGGCAACTAAAATATTTTCAAGTCTTTCATTTATTAATCTAAAAATAAAAACTGCTACAATATTTCTTCTTTATGAGCTTGTCCCAAACCATGGGGCAAACTTCAAAATTTACAAGCCGAGTCTCGATCAGTACCTGGAAAAAACATGCACGTAATGTTCAATTTAAAATCCTCCCCAATTCAAATCAATTAAATTAATATGTAAATATGTATTTCCCGTTCATTTTCACGTTTCATGCTCATATATCCTACTCTCTCCTTGAAACTGGGCTTTTTTAAAATATTTTTTTTGCTGGGCCTAGGATTTTAACACCAAAGAAAACTCTTTTTCTAGAAACTGACGCTTTTCTAAACTAAATTTTGCCGTGCCTAGGAACTTAACCCCCCACTAATCTATATTTCTGAAACTGACTCCTTCTTTTGATAGCAGATTTTAAGTTTCAGCTCCGCCACATACGGCCTACCCCGGTGTATGAAACCACCGCAGTTCAAGCGCCTACCAGCACACGATCCCCGGCACCTCTCCTTGTGCACGATCTACTGCAATGTTCCGTAGATTCCCTGGAAGTTTGCCTCAACGGTTCGCCTGATTTCGCCTAGTAAGTATGCACTTTGCGATAAAAAAAATTATTGGCAGGCAGTCTTCATTCAGTAATATGTTTCCTCTTTATAAAAAAGGCATATGTGCGTAATTATGATTAAATGTATAAGCCTTCGTTCATGATCTTTAGTTGAATTTCTAGAACTACATTTTTATAACTAGTAAAATAAGTTATTTTTTGTTATTATTATTAAAGTAAGAATTAAAATATATTATTATATAACGTCAGAATTAAAACCTCCTTGCTTTAACCGGATTAACTTTAATTCAATGAACCCTGTGCGAACATCTTGAATGCCACGAGTCCGTGGAAACATTCACATTTTAATAGACCATAAATTTAAAACTAGTAATTCGCTTAATTTGAATGTCTGTATGAAGTATAATTTTTGTCTGATGATTTCAAGTCCCTGTGCATCGAACCATGAATCAGAAGAGTCTGAGAGCTAAATTGGTACACACAGAAAAGTCTGCGAGCATATTGAGTTGCACAGCGAATCGATACCTTTACTTGAATCGGGTAATAAAAACTCGCGCTAACAAAAGAACCGTGTCAATTGAAGTTCTTAAACGGCTCGACTGTAGCCAAGCTAATTGGGGGTCTAATACTGGAGCGACGATACCGTAACGATAGCTGTGCCTATGTTTGTATTGCTGAGTGGAGTAAAATATCCTGACGCTTGTCGTGCCTCTTATCGTATCGTTATCCATCAACTGTCACGATAAGCGTATCGTTGTGCAACCTGGAGGTCGCTCCTTAAAGTATGTTCCTTTGAATTGCTCCAGCGTTTCACCAAGTATGCTGTACTCGTGATGAACTAACGACCTTTTTAAGCCAACAGTCATGGTGTTGCACTTTTTAGGGTTAAATTCCATTTGCCATTTTGAAGCCCATTGACAAACAAGATTAAGATCGGTCTGAAGTTTGGCACAGCTTTGACATCTTGTAACAGTGGTATAAAAGTCATCATCAGCAAAAGTCCTTATTTTGCATTGAGCCCTCATTCTGTCATTATATATATCAGGAACAACAAGGGTCCTAACACTGTGCTTGCGGGACACCTGATAGAACTTGCTGCCCTTCAGAGCTTCTACCATTGATTAACCCACACGTTTATGCCAAGCTTGGAACAGGAATGTACCAATCCAATTGAGTATATTACCCCTAATCCCCTAGAAGTGTCATTTGATTTCAAACGTTTCATGGGAACACAATCGAAAGCTTTTGTAAATCTACAATAGCACATCGATCCTGTTGGATTTGTCAAGTCCTTTATCCATTTCCTTAACTCACTGGAAAAAAAAAAAAAAAAAATAAGTTGAGTAACACAAGAGTGACCTTTGCGGACCCATGATTGTATGACGTTAAAATATTATACTTATCACCGATGCTTGCTAATTTGTCTAGTGAGAATGTTTCTAAATAGTTTACAACAGACGGCGGGTCAAAGAAACACTGACGGTAGTTACCAAGGCTTTCTCTTGATCCTTTTTTGAACAGCGCTGTAACATTGGCTAAAAGCCAATCGTTCTGGGGAAAAAAAAAAGTGCGTTCGTGTCGATAGATTGCTGAAACAATGACGCCAAAACTGGAGCAATCTCCTCGGCGGTTCTTCACCATGGGCGGGCAGTAAATCTCGTCCGACCATCAGCTTTGCTAGAATTAAGGTTTTCTTGAGATTTAAGAACACCCTCCGTTCTAATGGTGACATTACCAATGGTGGGGTATTACTGGAGAAAAAGGAATGTTCTTTTTCAATGTAAACACAGAGTTTAAAGTGACATCGAGAGCTCTGCTTTGTCCGAGTCCGAAATTAAAAGCCTTGATCCTTTTTTAAGTTGGGAAGAATGACACTGATCACCCGTTTGCTTCTATCTATTTCGTCAGAGGAACTCTGATCTGATTCCAAATCATCAATGCTATTTTTGATGTAGTCCAACTCTGTCCTTCTGATATTTTTTTAATAGAACGGCGAGCCTCACGGAATCTTTTCCCAGTCAGCAGAAGTTGTGATTCTTTTTGCTTCTTGTGAAGGTATCTCTCTTTTTGATCATTTCCTTATGCCTTTAGTTACCCACGGCAGGCCTTTTGATGGGCGTGACATTTTAACTGGTATGTTTTTTGTTCTTGATTAATTAATGCGTTCTTGATGTGTTGTTGTCTTGCCAACAACCTGTTCTTTCACAGGGTCGTCAGTAAAAGATTGTTCTTTACATTTGGCGCATATCTTCGCGCATCTGGTTGAAATTCCCTTTGTTCATCAAGAAAACGTTGCGCCTTGGCTTTTTTTGGTTTCGAAACACTGAAGTGACCACACACTTCATGGTCACCAAACCTGCTCTGACGTTGCACTCCGAGATTTTAGTAGGAACGTTTGGTTAAACAAGATCCAATATTTGGCTGTTTTTTCGGTCACTCTGGTTGGTTCTTTAGTCAACTGTTCCAGATGAACTCAGTGCAGGTATAAAGCTATGATTACCATGAATGATCACTTGTTGTTGGTGGGTCAACAAGCCAATTTTGTCTCCGAACAATTGAAGTCGCCGGTTAAAATACAAAAGGCATGGTATCCTTTTTGTAGACTTTACTCAAAGATTCTTCAAGTCCACTCCAATAGCCATCTGTTCGCTTGACGTCTGTAAAATTACCAACATTACAGGGATTTTGCATCTTGAAGGTGAACACAACTCAAATTTAATTTCACAGTGATGTGTCCATTTCGAGGACACACAGTGTGTGTCCATTTCTATAGTACTCCCTATATCCGCTTTTGACAGATGTGATTACACCGCCTCCCCCACGCTTTCTATCTTTACGGTAAACAATTGTAAATGCACAGGGCAATACTCTTGGGAGGTTATTCATTTTTAACTTTTGATTCAATAACACAAACAATATAACGTCATGCTCCTCAATAGAGAGCATGTAAGGCGGCGACCTTATTAGGCTCAATCCTTCAGCGTTGATTGTTAGAATTTTAACATCTTGTTTGTCAGTCAATTTAGCTGTAGTAAGTCTGGTTGAGTAGTTTTTTCTGTTCGGCCCCATTATCAACAGGTGCCGCATTTCTATTCCTCGTAGAACTATATCGCTGTGATGTGAATTTTAATTGGTACACACCGATGATAATGAGCTGTTTACTCCGGCGACAAATCAATATTGTCATTATCGTTAGATAATGACAATATTGATTCAACGGACTGGGCTTGAGAGTACAAAGGGGAAATTGTTTTCCCTCATGATGAACACAGTCCTGCCCCAGATTGGCACTGGAATGATCTCATGCAATTGTTCTTCAGGATGCACCACAATGAATAGTACCGTGCAGAAAGAAATGGATTGCTGCCACAGCTTGTGGAAATTAATGTGAAAACACGGATCAAGAACCAGTCGCCAATGAATGAACTATTAAGACTAAATAGTATAGTGTGGTTGATCTCGTCTGTTGCAACAAGTGTCTCTGCCACATTTTGGTGACGATGTGAATAATGTGAAGTTGTACTTTCTGTTACTTGGACTTGAAGAATTACACAATTACACTGTAAACACCATATTTTGAATGGTGATAGACTTAGCCATTAAAATTAAACTTGGCTTTCAAATTTTGGACAAATATCCCTCTAAAAATCTCTCATACAAAACAAACCATCTTAATGTATTTGTTATACCTTCAATCCAAAAATCACTTTTTTTCAATTGTTTGCACATCTGGTATGATAGATGAAAGAATTCGTACTTTTCAACATGTCAGATGCAACCATATTGGATTTAGAGCAAGAATGATATCTCACTGAATAAAACCCACTTTAATGGATTTGGTAATCTTAAATTAGTAGATGATATCTATATTTGTCGTTTTGGCCAATCCGGTACCAGAGATACAATCATTTGTCTTTCACATGGCAGATGGCGTCCTATTTGATTTTGAGGTTAGGTGATATCTCAACTTCAATAAAACGGATTTTTAATGATTTAGCTTATTTATTGCCAAGATATGAAGGAATTATGTTTTTCAAAATGGCGGATGCGGCCATTTTGTTTATGTCATATTTTTTTTATTTTTTTTATTTTTTTTATTTTTTTTACTTTTTTGATTTATTATTAAACTGACCTTCCACTACCAGAAATCAGAACCTTCTGTTGCAATTTTTGGGGGGTTAGTGTGGTAACATGTCATATTTTGATCCTACTTATATTCAATATTAAGTTAACAAGTCCGAAGTATATATCTATATATATATAATTGATGGACCTGCTGGAACGGTATTATTACTCGGAGTTTTCCACGCTTGTGCGATTCATCAACACCTGGCTGCTATTCGTTGATGCGAAGATTATAGCGGTGTTTCGACTTCGTAGAGAAAGTTTGGTGGTCGTAAGGGCGGCATGAATGGAAGGTGACCAATTGCGGACGGCGGAGGGGTATGGTAGTCGTATTATCCTAGGTGATGCTGGAGTGGTTTTTGCTAAGTAGAATTTGCTCTCGTGGCGCACTTGGATATCAGTTTCGGGTCGCTTTTTGTGTATTCCTGGCCTGCGTTTATCGGCATTGATGAAATGGCCACTTCTCGTGAGGCAAGGTCTCATTTCTTGGTTCCGTCTGGAGTAACGGATCGGCGCTGGATACGATTGCCATGTGATATCGTAGGGTTGGTTGTTCGTCTTAAGCTGCCACACGTACTTGGAGAGTTCTGTTCTGTTCTGTGGCTTTTTCATTTCTGAAGGGTGTCTTGTGGTTGTTGAATCATAGTCTTGAAAAGTGGTTCCGTCAGTCCCGATGTAAAGTTTGGTTAGGGTCCGTGTTCGCTACTTTGACTTCGGCGCTGTTGATGATGTTAGGTTTCAAGCAGTTTCCTTGCAGTGGGGCACAGGTCCTTGTTTGCGGCAGTTGCATCCTGTGGTGTTGTAGATTGATTTCCTTACGCGATCTTTTTTTGTGGGTTTTGATGATGCTGGGGGCGATGTTGGGCAGGCAGCTGTAGCTGATCTTGATGACGGTGTTCCGGTTGAAAATCTATCTTGTTGAATTTGGATCCGGCTGGGAAATGTTTGTCGATGAGCTTGATGAATCCCCGGTCCGTGTTGGTGAGAACTATATCTTGCTGAAAGGCGGGTTTCAACCAATATGTTTACGTTTTACGTTTGCCGGGATCGTCCGTTGCACGGTTCTCTGTATGTGAGTTCCTCGTTGCATCCGCTTGATTTTCACAGAGCGTCGTTTGTAGCATGCTGATGCGTGTTTGAAGTGTATCTCTGGTTGTATGAATATCTGATATACGTCTCTGCTTATGGAGGCTGGTAGGTTCTTGATGATGTTTGGTGGGTGGTTGGCGAGCGTGTGGATGAGACTGGTCGGTCGTTGGGTTTTGCGGTTGGGTAGTATTTGGCCGTTGTCCCATGTTGAGAGTGATGTCGAGGAGTTGGGGACTTTCAGGTGCAGTCGATGGTGAATGTTGAGGCCGAGATCTCTGATTGTCTTGATGATGTCTTTCCTGGTTCTGTCGGATGTGGTGCCAGATGTGTCTGGTGTACAAACCTGCTAAGCCGTCGTCCCTCTGTGAGTCCAATTTTCCCCTTGTCGAACTTCCTTGGAATGTATGTCACACTCATGTAACAAGCCGATAAGGTCACAAACTTCAGCGCCGTCGTAGCTGCCCAAATGGTGACGCCTCGACAGTCGTGACACAAGTCATTATTCCTCTTTTTTACGACACAAGTCATTATTTCTCTTTTGGTGACACAAGTCATGATTATTTCTCCTTTTCTTCCAAGGGTCGCCTCCGTCGAATAGAAGCGACTTCCTGGACTGGCACAGATAAACTACTGTCGATGTTCCTGCCTGGAAATGTGCTAGTATTTCTTTGCGAACGTCAGTGCTTTCTTGAGTAGGTCCTCTGTGATGGATGGTAAAAATCGATGATTTCGAAGCTGATGAAGGTGTGCTTGTCTTTGTCTTCAAAGTTTTCTGGAAACCTATTCTATAACTGAGGTCGAATTGAGCCACGCATATGACTGAATTTGCAAGATCGCGGATGTGGCTGGTTATTCTGTCGAGAATGGATTTACTAATGCTGGGGGGCCGATTTCGCTTTTTGGGTCGGGTTTATGATCTGCATTGGTAACTTGTTCAAAATTCTCTTTGTGGGTCTTTAAGCGTGATGAATGTTTGTCTTTCGCCATGGTGATGTCCATTCTGTCTGCGGTGCCTAGTTCTTCTGCGATTTTTCTGGCTTCGGTTTGATCTGGTCGGTAGTTGATGTTCGCGGTTTTGATAGGTCTCCTGTATTCAGTCGATTGCACTCTTTGCCTATCTGCGGCAAATGTTCAACCAATTGGAACACCCAGGCAGGCTAACACATACTATTCACTGAAGAATATACCCATACCACCAGCGAACTCGTATAAGAAAAAGTTCATCGAGAAGGTTGAAAGTCTCCTAAAGACGCATGGATGGAAGGCACTATTCTTTCCTGAAAAAGAAGAAGCAACGAGCGACGAGTGGGGACCGCACTATGGACTAAGAGCCGCCCGGTGCCCGCCACAAATCGCAGACTGAATAACCCATTCGAAGAAGAAATATGTATAACCTCATCGACAGAATAACATTTCGACCTACCAGCGACGAATTCAGAACCAACTAACGAAGGAATACACAATCCATAAAGAAGACCTCCGGCGCACTTTACATCCCCGCCGACAAGACAACCCACACAACTGTATAAGTGAGAAACGCCATGCACGAAAAGCTCCGACGAGAGAATATCACTAAGACCTATCAAACCGCGGACACATCAACTACCGACCAGATCGTGTATTTCATTTTTATTGCTGATTTGGGGTTGTCTTATGACCCTTCACATGTGGTATAAATTTCGTGTAAAAATTCCCTCCTGAAAGTGGTTTACTTGGGGCGTTGGTACCCCTCTTGGCACCAACGGGAGTGAAAACCCCTTGGTCACTTAGGTTTTAATATTATAGGTCGATTTTCATGAAAACGGTGCATTTCCAGATATTTTTTTTGTCTTTGGTTAATAAGACTTTTCAACAATGTTTTATTGGAACAAAACAGTAATATTTTGATAGGAGCCGTTGAGCTGCATTTGGGCATATATAGTTTGCCAAGCTATCCGTTTTCTTTTCTATGAGATATTTGCCTTCAAACATCGAAAAATAGGAGGAAATTCGAAACATAACATCAAAATTATGAAAAAAATGAAAAAAAAAAACACTTAGCAGCTTGAATTCTTCCGAATATCAATGTTTCTTGTTGCCAAAACCGTGTAGGAATTATATAATAATGTTTTTCCTTGTATTCTCAATTTATTATTATATTTTTGCAAATACAAACATAATGTCCGTCAAAGCCTTGTTTGTTACGTTATCCTTCACAAAGCAGTTGCTGAGTTAGGTAAAACTTCTACTAAGGTATTAATTGTGCATCTTATTTCAAGGTAAACATAATGCAGCAGTTAGAAATAGTGTTTTCGTCAGCTCACAATGACTATTAATAGGCTATGGTATATGATACAATGTTGGCCTTTTAAATAAATGTTCGTGCTACAGCCATGGGGATTACTTATTTCCTTGACTAAAATTAAAACAATATTATTTTACCAAGGAAAAGCTGTGTCCCCACATGAAAAGAGTGCACATTATTTAGAAAAATGAATAAAATATCAACTCAATTTATTTCCAGAATATCAGTGACCAATGGATATACATAACCTCAAAATGCTCAAACGAACAATGGAGCTAATGATATTCAATAATCGGCCCGGAACACAATATACCCGTGCTGTTACCTCTGATCCTGTTATTATGCATTGCAGTTGCACAGGTTTCGGATGTTATGTTCTTGCCGTATTGGGAGTAAGTTCTTCCTTTCGCGATAAGCGATGTGAGCTTCTTTACTGTTTGTTCTATAACTTGACCATATCGTCGGTGTGTGTATTACATAGTGACGGCATGTGAAATTTTTATCATTTTTACGGGAAAGTAAGGGAAATAATTACTAAATGTAACAAAATCTTCAAACATGCCAAGTGCAGAACCTTGCAAGCACTCATAATTAAATAATTTAATTAGAAAAACTGTGCCAATTTTGCGTGTGTTTGTTGCATCAGAGACTTGGTTGTGTATTACATAGTGACGACAGATGTTGAACCCTATTGTCAAAGAAGGGTTAGACTTGATTTCCACACTAGGTTTTTAAGTTACATGTTAGTAAATAGTCTCATCTTCAATTTAGAAACTGGACCACAAGCAAAATAGTATTAATTTATAAATATCGATATTAGTAGAAATTTCTATTATATTTACAGTTCAAGAGTGAATCGCGGCAATCCACTCAACATCCGTCTTTGTAATAAAACAAATTGAGGATTCTCTGGACGGAGTTGGTGTGAGGCAGTGGCGGAACAGGCGGGGGAGCAGAAACGGGCAGGTTGCCACCATGAAGACTTTGGCAAGGGAAAAAATTTGCAAAATTCATGCTAAATCAGCATTTTTTAGCCCTCTGACCCGGAACATGGCCTTTTCACCCCCCCCACCCTGAAGGGGGAAAATTACAAGACTGGGAAATTGGCCCCCTTAGAGCGGGCAGGCCCGATCCGCCAATGGTTGACGGGATGTTCAGAAAACGCCGATCGCGTTTTCCATAATGACGGATGCTGAATAGCGCTTTAGTATAGGGAAAAGTCCACATTCCGTCACTAGGTCATGAACATAATTCCGATTTGCGGATATTTTGGTTGAGTTTTTGCCCTCGTTTTGTGACGGAATGATGGTTGACTTTTACAATGTATTACATCCCATTTTATCAAGTAGAATTCATGAATATAGATAAAATGAAATTTCCATTGTTAATTTCGTTTCTTATCGGATTTGATTGTTTGGCATCGTAGGTGGGGATGTGTACGGAGTTCGCGATTTTCAAATGAGATTTTTCAGAAAAAAAAAATTAGTGTTTTGTTTGTTTAACATCCGTCACTATGTAATACACCCGACGATTATGATTACTATTTATTTCGAAAGACAAAAGAAAATGTAAAGGACAAAAAATGCATGAAAGAAAAGCCCAATGCAAGGACTGACCTATTTGTGCATAACCTAAATATTCCGCAAGTTATGTCTTTAAAACCCCTATTCCTATTCAATTAAAGAAAGGCAATGGTATTCAGCGAACTACATTTTTAAAATCAAAAGCGAGGTGAGGATGTTGCCCTTTATGTTTGAAACAGACTCTAGAGCTCAATACGGGGGACCTGATAACACTGAAATTGCGTGACATCTTTTCCACAGCGTGAATGGGCAGTAACATGGACATGCATATACCCTTGTGAGAAAAAATATCCCGAAGTTTTAGGTCGAGTGTTGATATCATAGCTCTATTGCTCGCTTTAGTTTACGTGTACATATCGGTCACTGAAAATTCTGGAAGTAAATTGAGGTGACATTTTATTTTTCATTTTTCTAAATAAAAGTGGCACTCTTTCATTGGGGAACAGCGTTTTTGGTTTATAATATTTTTAAAAATTTTAGGGAAGAAAGAACGTAAGTTTTTAAAACAATCCCGTGTTGTAGCACGGAAAGACGTTTACATCTCAAACGTAGGCCATGGCCATAAAAAGTCTAAGAAATGGTGATTTTTTTTTATAAATGCGACTTTTGAAGGAAGTGTTATTATGCTCCCAATTTCTCAGCAACGAAGAGAAGCTATTTAAATATGATCAAGAGTGGCATCGATACTTATTTTCCGGACCACAAACATTTATATGGTTAAAACTTTCAATCAGATACATCTAGTCAATGGGAGAGATGGGAAAAATGGTCAAAATGTTTATTACGTTATTGTGGTATTCGTTATCGTGTATTACGTTGAAGGCGTTTTAGTTACATCATCAGCTACTATAATTGGATATGGAATGATTATGTGTCAATGTAAATGTATCTTTAGAACAAATTAAACAAAAAGTATCTTAATATTTGTTTATTAGAAGGTTCAAATTTCAGGCAGGAATTCAATATTTATATAAAATTGGATGGCTAAGGCTGAGTCGAAGACGAGCCTGATATTTTCTTGGCGAGGGCGATATTTTCTGTTTTCAGTTCAAAACAACCGAAAAAGTCATCCAATATTATTATTATTATTATGCAGGAAGAAACTGACTTGACAAAAATAGTTTTAAAATGGCTTCAAAACTAATAAAAATGGAGTATTTGCTTGACGAGTTGCATGACCGAATGCCCAATATTTTTGCGTATTGTGCAGTGTTGGGCGGTACGCGCTAATCGCACTGTGGTATTGGACCATAGATGCATAATAATCAATGATTACATAATAAACTAAAGAAATTGGAGCATATTTCTTGAATTCAATTAGCTACCTCAAACTTTAACTTCGTACAAATAAAAATTGTTCCCAGCAACCTCTCTGATAATGTCATCAGTTGGCATATTTTGTTGATTTAAAATTTGGATAACGTATTAAAACCCTATTCTTTTGCTGCACAAAATGTTTGTGTGCATACTGTGCAGAAACGTAAGAAGTGTTGTTGTCAATATTATTTTTCCCGTAATAGGTATTGAATGCGTGGAGAAGCGTGGCACAGTGGTTAAGCCCTTTGCCTCTGGTGCAGAAGGTCCTGGGTTCAAAACCCACTAGGACCGTGAAGATCAATTATCCGCTCTCCTCATGGTTGTATCTGATATACTCCGGGCAGATGATCCATGACAAAGACCTCGCTACAGTCTATTTCGATAAGGTAATCCCCTGGTGTCGGAGAACACCAGCATAAAACATACAATTTTGAGACAATTTGTGGGGGTGTGTCTTACCTCCAAAATGCACCGTTTTCATGAAAATCAACCATTAGTTGCATATTGTTTAATTTTACAAACGCTTGCCAACGCTTATCCCATACAGATTGAGCAAAAACAAACAAACCCGAACATTGATAGCGCCTTCCGTTATGCATCATTAGGTTATGTGTTATCAAAGCAAATAGTATGGTGCCTTATCGATATGTTTTAGGGATTTGCCGGCTATTTTGCTACATTTTGATTTTTTTGGGTAATATTAACACCTAGGAACTCGAATTTGGTTGTTCCCATTTTTTTCGACCACCCATTGGCAGCCATCTTGGATTTCCAAATGGCCGCTATTTTAAATATATATTTTCCCCATATCTCCATTTGTGGGCGACTTAGAAAGGTAAAATTGGTGTCTATACCCATGTTTGTGATACAAAGTTTGCTATAGAAACCGTTATTTAAGTTGCAACTAATTTCGTTTGGCTGCCATATTGAATTCAAAATGGCCGCCACGTTTAATATACTTTGGCCTGTATCTTGACTTCTGAATAACATACAGTGGTAAAAACGGTGTTAATACCCATGTTTGTGATACTTAGGTTTCTAAAGAACCGTTTTTGAAGTTGCAACTAATTTCGTTTGGTGGCCATCTTGAATTCAAAATGGCCGACATGTTGAATAAACTTTGTCCTGTATCTTGACTTTTGGATTGACATACTGGACTAAATACGGTGGCAATAACCACGTTTGTGATACTGAGGTTGCTATATAAAGCATAATTGAAGTTGCAACTAATTTCGTTTGGTGGCCATCTTGAAATCAATATAGCCGACATGTTTAACCCTCGCCTTACTAAGCCTTTTTGCATGGTTTACCGGGGAGGTGTTACCATCCCCTCAGGAATTTGTTATAAAGCATCCGATGCTTATGATTTTAATACCAGTGGATAGCCATGGTCCCCTCTTTCTATTCATACCAAAATAGGTACTATCACCTACATCTCCTAGTACGTTCCCATTCAAGCCTTATGCCTTTTCATTTCCTACGCTCGGTATAGCAATTTACCCATTGGAAAGTTCGACGACCCCTGACTGTGCACGCATCAGGGGCGATGATCTAGAAACACCGACTTCTCATTTTGCTACGCTCTAAGCATGTTGTGCTTTTAATTGTGCCTTGAGAAGTTTACAATTTTCAACAGTTTTTATAGCTTTTGCTCACCTATCTACCAAAACTACGTGTTCTACGCATTTTTCTCATCATTCTGGCTCGGTTTGCTGATTTCAGCCCATCCCAGATGGTTGCAAAATTGCGTCTGATTAGGTGAGTCAGTGGCACTTTCCGCAGAACGTGGCGGGCTAGTTCACACGTGTGTTACAAGTGTCTACCTCGGGTGGACCCCTTCGAGTAATTCCCACACCCATCTAGCGCCCATGTTGGGGAGCTTCTGGTGCTAGATGATTCCTGAGTAATTTATCTCACTTTTTCGTCGGCTACTTCGCTGTTTTTCGCGGTCAACTTTCACCCGCTATCCTACCGGTAAGGTACCGGTACGGCGCCATCTTAAGTATGGTCGGCCATCTGGGTCGAACGACTAAGTGCATTAACTCAGTGTTTCACTTCGGCATTGTCGTTTGCTACAGAAAAAAATAGGCGCAAAAAATCGAATTTGCACGCCGAAAAAAAAAGATAGGAATATATCGGATTTCGTGCGGTTTTCAGCTCTTGGATTTTTACATTGACAGAGTTTTAGAGCCATACTTTGCAGAATATTGTAAAAAAGTACCCTCGGATTTTTCTTGGGTGGTAACTACCCTCATACCTTCAATTTGTAAGGCAAACATCGCCCTGTGCAGGTGCTAAGTCACATAATTTTCGCTAAAATGAATGGAACTGAGGACAATGATAATCTTGGACGCTTTTACGAAAGCTTTGTCATTTGAGCGCATCGGAGAAAGTTTCAATAGAGGGCTAAATTAATTTCTTGGACTGTCCAATTTTGTTTCGATCAAGCTTTTGCCTGCCGTCTGAATTCGCACATGGCGGCTATTTTCAAACATTTCTCCCAATATATTGGCTTCCAAGCTTCCATAGGAGGCTAAAAAGTAAGGTTTCAAAGATGACTCTCTGGGATCAGCTTATTTGTTAGACCACCATATTGAATTTCCAAAATGGTCATCACTATTATTCAGTATATTTTGCCTTGTATCTTTGCTTGTGAGCTACATATAAAGCAAAAAAGATACCCATGTTTGTGATACCAAGGTAAGGTTCTCAAAATTGCCACTTTAATTTGAAACTACAATCCTGGACAGGAACACTAATTGGACTGAAAGGAAACTTATGGAAGCTTTATACATCAAGTCTACCCCTAACAACTTCAATAGGGACAAAGGAGCAGAAATTCCTCCTGAATGGGGTAGACTACTCAAAGGATGCCTCTCGACCAATGAACCAGAAAATTACTGGTAGGGTATCCTTTGATCATCTCTTATTGTTCTCCCCCCCCCCCTTTGTTCACTGGTGTATATAAGGTGCAACATCATGACTGTTTAGTTTGCTCTGATGATGGCATTCGGTAGCGTGTCGAAAGCTCAGCCTTCCAATTTGGATGCATCTAGGGAAAGATTATTTTCTACTCATGATTCAAATTACACAAATTGAAATCAACAGCATATTACAGTATAAATAAAATAATGCAAAAATTATTCTTTATATTTGGAAATAAGTTCACTTTTAAATTGTTTGCGAAAGGGAGGTACTGATTTCGAATTTTGTAGATGTTTCCCCAAATTGTTCCACAGAATAGGACCAGATGTTCGCACGGATTGATCAGTAAAAACTTTCTTATTTCTCGTAAGATTGCAATTGTTGATATTTCTCGTGCCATACTTGTGAATGTCAGACCGTTTACTAAAATAGCCGTTAAATGTACTCCGCAATTTGTTAATGGAATATTTGTACATAAATATACCAAGCTCTAGTTTGTATATATCTACAATATTTAAGGCGTTATATCTGGCAAATAAGGGTGCAGTATGGCTTCTGTAATTACAATTTTATATTGTCCTTACTGCCCTGTACAAAAGATATTTATCCTTTGACCTACACATCCTTTTATTAGACATTGTGCAGACATGTCCCCATTGACTTTTGTACTCCTTTGGACTTCAAGAAAACTTCATTGCTGACATTGGAAGATTTAATTCCCTAATGTGACCTCAATAACGCAAATTGCCAATGGGTGTCAAGGTGTCACCCAGTGGATTCTTAAACAAGGCACCCTGGTCTGTCACTTTCAGCAATAAAATTGCATTATAGGATCCAAAAATCAACATAACCTACAATTTATTATTTATCGAACGAGTTTGCAGAGATTTGTGGGGGAATGTGTGTGAAAAATAATCGGTAACAGTGGAAAGTACGAAAAAAAAGCAGACAACAGTATTGAGTAAAACAATGATATGTAGCAAAGAAGAGAAAAAGTAAAACTACAGAAAAGGATTATCCCAAAATTAGTGTACAGACAAAATATAAAGAAGCTGAATCAAAGAAAATATTGGCGAAGAAACGATTACAGATTAATAGGAGCCAGTCGGTTTATTTACATGGAAGAATGTTGTGGACCTCAAGAGCAAAGTTTTAGTTCGATGTGACTTAGTAGAGCTAGAGGTGTAATACCAACTTAATAGCAGAAAAATAGAAGATAGGATGGTCCTGAAATGGACATTTGTTGAGGTGTTGGAGTAGTTCTAGGCTTCTATGCTAGCCAGATGTTAAGATTAAGAAAAACTCTTACTACTGTCACGATTGATGAGAGAATATCCATTGTCCAACAGCTGACCAGACAATGTTGATTAAAAGGTAACAGCCCTTTTTGGTCAGTAAACCTTACACATTGTATATAGTTTTTACTCAACGGAAAGAATAATTGTTCCTTTTTTTATCAGTGCAGTCAAACGCTAGTATCAACTTAGTGGAGGGAAATTGTGCAATCCCCAGTATCTTAAGCATGGGTATTAAAACCATTCAAGCCCAGTATGTTATTCACATGTCAAGATACCGGCCAAAGTGAATTTACACATGTCGGCCATATTGAATTCAAGATAGCCGCCAAACGAAATCAGTTTCAACTTTAATTATGGTTTATATAGATACCTCATCAGTATCACAAACATGGGTATTGCCACCGACTTATTCAGAAGTCAAGATACAGGCTGAAATATATTTAACATGGCGGCCATTTTGAATTCAAGATGGCCCCAAACAAAATTAGATGCCACTTAAATAAGGGTTTCTTTAGAAACCTTTAGTATCACAAACATGGGTATTGCCACCGTTTTTAGCGCTGTATGTTATTCTGAAGTCAAGATACGGCTAAAGTACATTCAACATGGGGCCATTTTGAATTCAAGATGGCCGCCAAACAAAATTAGCTGCAACTTAAAAAATGTTTTTTATAGAAAACTTAGTATTACAAACATGGGCATTGCCACCGTTTTACCACTGTATGTTATTCAGAAGTCAAGATACAGGCCAAAGTATATTCAACGTGGCGGCCATTTTGAATTCAAGATTGGCCGCCAAAGAAATTAGTTGCAACTTATATAAAGGTTTCTATAGCAACCTTTGTTATAACAAAACAATGTGTATAGGACAACCAATTTACCTTCCTATGTGCCACAAACGGAGATATGGGGAAATATGTTGGAAAATAGCGGCCATTTGAAATCCAAGATGGCTGCAGAACGGCTGGTGTCGAAAAAAAAATGGGAACAACCAAATTTGGGCTCACTGAGCTCAAAAATTTGAACTTTTAAAAAAAAAAAAAACCTAAAAAGTTTTTTTTTAAAAAAAATCAAAATGTAGCAAAAAATCCATTCAATAACACAAAGAAGCATACTAAAAAGCGTTTATTTTATTAAACCTTGATATTACTGCAAAGATCATCCCACATAGTCAAAAGTTACGGTACATTCCTTTGGGTCGAGTAGTCGATTTTGCACCACGCATTTATATTAGAAAATAAGATGTGTATTTTATTTGTTTATTTGTGTTTGATGAGAACCAAAATTACAAAAACAAGTATGGTGTTTGACTATACATACAAATACACATAAAATGTTTATAACACGCTATCCACAAACAATACAAAATGCCTGCAAAATATGACAAATAAACGAAAAAAATAAGTAAAACAATAATTAAATATACAAAAAAACATAATTGTACATAAAAATGTTGATGTGATTTATTCAACAAGATACATGTAGATTCTTTTAAAGGCTTTTGAAGGATGTGTGGGTATACTCTGTCCAGCCCTAAGTACGAAGTAGCGACGCAGCGTACATTGCACGACTTTTCCAGCGCGGCGCATAGGTAAAGCCTAACCGCACTGAAACTGAAAGGCAGCACTGGTTACACGCACGCCCGTCATTACTTTATCTCCCGGGGGGGGAGGGGGCACATCAACTTTTTCACGGTAGGGAATGGCGGCCCCGTTTTCCGAACTTGGGGGCTTGGAACGGAATTTTGTCTCCGAAAGTAGGGGCTTGGGAACTGAAATTTTGAGAAATTTGCGCTTGGGAGCCTGAAATTTGGCTCTAAAATTCGGCTTCTTGAGGCCAAAAATTTTCTGAAAAGAGGACCTTAAGAACTGAAATGATGCTCCAACTGGGGGTCTTGGGAAAGGTGGAGAGAAGAGAGCGAGGAAATAGGGGATCTTAATGCCGCACATACCAGCCGTACCTGTCTTCCAATGTCATTTCCCCCTCAGGGCTTTACAATTCAGACCTGCTCCATTGAAAACTGCGTCAGAGTCATTTTTAAAGTGAATTTAGTCTGTCAATGTTCTAACCAAATGACGGGTAAGTAGGATATTCTGGTTAGCAGGTTAGGTTCTGGGTAGAAGGTCAGTGCAAAGATCCTGCGGAGATGAGGGGCCATCAATGTGTTGCAGTTCCTTGAGGCCATCTTCATGACTAGACAGATTGAAAATGAGTACGTCACTAATGGAACCGATTGAGGCTTGTGCCATGAGAGACTTGGGCTCTCCAGTGCGAAGGCAGGCAATGTGAATTTAACAGCTTTGTTTTGAAGAGGATTGCAAAATTGTGATAGTTTCACATGAAAAAAATGGATAGGGGTAGATGGAGCCCGGATTATGATACCTGACGGTCAATGATTACTTTCACACCCGTTTAGTGATGGGAACTGCTTGAGTTTCTCAGTTTGATTCTAACACCACATTGTTTGATGTGGCTTCACTAGATATCCTCAAGAAAAGTGTTGGTATTTCCAAAATTGTAGTTGATTCCATTTTGTTTGGGATGTTCTGAGGCAAATGTTGTATCAGTGTGCCACCATAGGGCAGTTGTGTAATCTCTGTCCGTTTGAAAAAGACAAACTCACCCTATTCAGAGAGATACGAATTTGCACGTAAAGATTAGGCCACACATGTTATATAAAGGGTACCAGTTTAGATGATAGAAAAAAATTATCAACTTTTGAGGGAAGTCAAGGGAACGAGGCTGTGGATCATGAAATATTCCTTTAATTCTGTCACAACTTTAGATTCATCGTCCCAGCTGCGACACAAAAACTACAGGGATGAAAAAAGTCTGCAACACAAACATTGTCTTATATTATGAACAGTATGTAACTATCTGCAATGAAATGGAAAACAAATTTGCAGTTATAGGTTAGTTCTGTACCTTTGCTTTGCAATTACAATATTTCGATATATTAATGGTAAGTTATGATTTTTTTTATTCATTTATTTAAATAGATAATTTTTCATTTCGTGGGTATTTGGTATTTATTAAATACAAAACAAGCTAAGCTGTGTGGTTACCTTACAAGAAATTAAATGGGAAAAGGGAACATTCTATGATCAAGCACAAAGGACTTCAGTTTCTAGCCTTTAAAATTCTTTCACTCGCATTATTGCAGCTCTTTTCATTATACTGATTGCCTTTGAAGACAATTTTCTGTTAGCTGTCATGATGTTTTCTGATTTATCTCTTGTTTGTTTTTCAATGTTTCAGATTTATTTTAAAACTGATGCATTTTTTTCTGTTAGGTATAGCTAGGTATTGACTGCTTCGCACCCCGAAACCTTGCCTAGCAGCATGCATGCACTTTGATGCATGCAATATGCTACATATTTTCAAGGAACATGATAAATGCAGATGCAGGCTAGCACAAACTCCCAATTCTCCAGGAATTCCCGTTAGGAACTCCCTCGCAAATGATATTGACTTATATCCTTTGGTGCTCTGTTCAAACAATAAAATTTATGGGACCCGTCATTTACTGTGTTTAGATGAAAGTGTACGTCGTTGAAGAGACTAACATTAATAGTTATCGCCCATCCCTTACATGTATTTATTATTCGCGATTACGCTGTGTCAGACCTGACATGGGGGTTACAAAATGATAACACTGCTGTACGACAATGAAAATTCCCCAAGTATGGCCACAAAATGTCTTAGTACATCTCCTTCGAAGTTTGGTACCGGTGTGACGAAATACAATGTCCGTGTGACTGAGTGTCCTACCACCATCTAGCTATTGCGTTCTCATTTGAGTACTGTACGTACCATTTGTTTCAGCACTGTACCCAAATAGCCTCTTCTACAAGGTCACGGTTTATTCCGTAGATGTTGACATGGTAGCTAGGACACTCCCTAATGGGGGACACTCATTTTTGTACATGTTTTGTGACTTTGTGATTATTCCACATGGCCTAACAGCAAATAAATCATTACAATATTAACATTGTAATGCCGATTAAACCGGGAATCTAATTGTTTGTGTGATCTCCTATTCTCCTGCTTGTTGGTTTGTTTTTATTTTCTCTCTCATAATAATTCCAATTACATAAACTAGGTATAAAATAAGTTCACAACTCCAGTGTATTAGTCTAAGAATGGTCACTGCTAATTTTCCAGAAAGCGATGCGTCAAAATTGGTAAACGGAACAAAAATTGAAGTTAGGTTGCAAGAAAAGTCAACTAAAGTATGCCAGAAAAAAGGATAACCAACTAAATTGTTACCCAACAAAAATCAAATAGATCAAGCGACATCTGAAAATAATATACCACTTAGCAATCGGCAGGTTGAGCTACTTAACCCAGAAAAAGTATATACATTTTTTGCCGCACAAGCTTATTATTCACTCGTGTAAAGACGTTCTTGTCAGCAATGTCGAAGCTTTCGTAAGGCCTAGATGTGTGACTTACTTAGCATTAATGCCCATCCAGAAACGACTTTGAAAGAAGACGAAAAGGTTATCTTAATGTCTGTTTCCCTCAAACTTTCAATTAAGCCCTTATTCCAGAAAGTGAGCGCGAGTTGAAGCTAAGCAAACGTTTATCTGTGAGATAAACGTTTCGCTTAAGTAAATGCAATTCCAGAAAGAAGTTTAAAGTTAAATGCAATTTTAACTCCTCTAAAA
>JAMKCH010018140.1:0-28277 GCA_023653785.1 Ophioderma brevispina
TCCTTTTATTTCAGAAAAATATGACAAAATGTGTAAAACCTACTAAAAATGGTAAGAAACGTCTCTTTTATGAACTATACAATTGTCACTTGCACATTTCATGGGTAAAATAACTTCAAAAATAATTTCATACAATTTGAAGATCAGGTTAAGCCTAAAACCAACACCCCACCCTTATCCATAGATACCCACACCCCAATTTGCATCCACACCAACATTTGATTACTATGTAAAAAAAAATTGGTCTTGACTGATTTTCACTATTTTTACCAAAAAAAGGAATTTTTGCATGGGATTTTTAAAAAAAAAGGTTTAATTGACATTAAAAGTATATCAATGTATTGAGATGGATGTTAGAATTAAAAACGTACCTTTCTGTGACCTATGGATTTTGACCTATGGCCCCTTGAACATCACCGACCAGCATTAAAATGGACGATTTGAGTGATTTTGTCGATTTTGTGACTAAAATTGTCATTTTTCATCATTTTAATCAAATTCTTCTATGAAAACAAGTTTTATTACTACTCATATTATTGTTTTACAACAGCACTTTATTTTTGGTGTAGTTGTAGATTCATCAGGTTGGGCAGTTACCATGGCAACCACAATTTAAACCTTATTTTAAGCCAATTTTTCAGTCACTGAGGCTAAAAAATTGGTGTAAATTGCCATTGCCATGGTAACTGCCTCACTTGAGAATTCGACAACTGGCATTAAATTAAAGTTCCCATATATTCCAACAACATCAGTTGTAAAAGAAATGTTTATAATGCAAAAAATGATCAAAAATTATGAAAAAGTTGCAATTTTGGGCAAAAAATTGAGAAAATGGCCAAAATTGTGCCTTTTCTGTCAGCCAGCAAGTTTCTAGACATCGTAAGTCAAAAACCATAGGTCACAGAGGAGTTTTGTGATTGACGTTTTTGTTCAAAACATTCAACTGAATACACTGGTATACATTTTGTGTTGATTAAATCATTTTCCTAGAAATATCTCATGTAAAAATTACGTCTGGGGTTGGAAATGGCTCAAATCAGTAATGGACAATATTTGACATTGCAGTCAAATGTGGGTGTGGACAGAAAATGGGGTGTGGATTTCTGTTAGTGAGTGTAAGGTTGCTACTTCTTTGCTTAAATCAGTGATCATATTGCAGAGACTTATCTCCTAGGTTCTTTTGAACATGAAATACACAAGTGTCTGTTGTATAATTCAAATAGGAGGTGTTTCTTTAGTGTTTTCCAAGAAAAGAATTTTACCTTAAATTTCACATTTGGTGAAAAGAGGTTTGACCTTTGTCCTTTCTGTGGGTCAAAGGTCACTTTAACATGCACATCTGCAAGATGGCTTACCCAGATTTTATTCCACAGACTTTCAGGAACATTTTGGTATATGAATTGTTGTGACAGCAGAGGTGTCCCAAAAACACTTAAAATCAGGCCTTTGCTCTTTAGGTTAATCCTGAATTTGTGAGAATGCGGTTCTCATTCATCAATGTAAGATCGTGTATTTCGCGGGTACAATTCATTAAACCATTGGGTGTTGTTAGTTGTCACGAAAATCCTTTTTTTGTTTAAATGTCAGTGATCCCAACCATAGCCCCCACTTAACCCCATCAAAACTAAGATTTTAGTATATTCTGCGCATTACCTCGGTGAATCTTAAGGCCCGGGTAATGCTTTTAATGTCCCCAATGTCTTCAAAATTTGAAAGTAGATATTTTTGTGATGTACTGCTTCCACGTCGGGGAGAAAATATAATAGGATAAATTAGACCATGGTCGGATCACCAACCTTTAAAGAGACACACGCACATTTGAAAAATAGTGCGCCTTCTAGATCTTTCAAAATGGATATTTTTGCATGGTTGTAAAGCTTTTATAATTTAGCTCTCACCTGAAATTATTAAGCCCAAATCAGCGCGCTTATGGGTAAACAGAATGATTTTATAATTAATTATGCTGGCGACATTAATTCAGCAGACGACGCGGAAATGGCGTGTAATACAAGAAAACACGTTAGAGTTGCTTCTCACGGCATGCACCTTGTTTGACCGCTCCGTGACCTTTGTGGTTTTAATATCAATGAGTACGAGTCTATGATACTCATGAAATAGACACATTTGTTGATAACAGTTACGGCAAACTTAAAAGTTAGCCTACAAATTACCTGGATGTCTTTAGCCTCTTATTAATGTTTTTTGGTAGTACATGTTATTTTTATGTGTAAAATATATCTCTATTCTTCCAATGGCCTAGACTATCATTTGCGAGCAAATTGAAGAAATTTCATATTTTGTGAAAATGTGCCAGTGCCGCTTTAAAGCCACTATCAGTCATTTTTTTCCAAATTCCAATTTTTTGGTATCATATCAATACCTTATATTACCGTTCTTTGTGAAAAACAGACACTAAAGCATTTTAAAGTGGTATTGAAGATGCTATTTACGACTGTTTTGTTGGCTAATAAATGTCGGATCCCGACTTTTATTAGTAAACAATGCATAAAGATCGTCATTTCTTGGCAAATACGGCGCGTTAAGCTTAGCCACTTACAGGGGGTTTTACTACAACCATTTCCAATACAACATTGCAAAAAATGGACTTTGATGAAAAATAGGGGGCGCATTTTTTTTTTTTACATTTTGAAAAATCGCTGATACTGGCTTTAAATACTGTTACAAAGAATCTGCATATAATATGGAAGATTTTACACAAAGCACTTAGTAGTATGAAAAATGTAAAAATTATACTGTTCACTGACTGATACCTATTTTCTAGGCCATAACAATCCCGCTAACACAGCATACAGATCATACAGCATAGATGTAAAAGTCCATTGTTTTACGCCTGCGTAATCAGAAAATAATTGAGATTTGACCTCCATAACCGTAGATCAAATATAGCACAAACTCTGCCTTATAGGAATAGCTAGGAATCCTTTAGGTTGTTTGACATGTCGTTTAAAAATACAAGGCCGGATTGCTTCTTTGTTTTATATATATATATATACTTGTCATTAATATATATATATATATATATATATATATATATATATATATATATATATATATATATATATATATATATATATATATATATATATATATATATAT
Source organism: Ophioderma brevispina (assembly GCA_023653785.1). Classification (NCBI taxonomy): domain Eukaryota; kingdom Metazoa; phylum Echinodermata; class Ophiuroidea; order Amphilepidida; family Ophiodermatidae; genus Ophioderma; species Ophioderma brevispina. Next base: position 3,118 of record JAMKCH010018140.1, read on the forward strand.
AGACCTCTGGAAAGGCAACGGTTGCCTTTCCAGAGGTCTATACTTTGAAATTTTTCATTACGCTCTCCTGTAATGGGACTGAGCACTTTTAATTCCAAAGATATTAAACGGGTATATTATTTTAAAGGATAGGAAGTGATGCAATGTGAAACTTAAAAAAAATGGAGAACAATTTGGCTGTTATAAAGTTATATTAGACCACTTTTATGTTCAAACATTCCAGTTACATTTAAATATTTTAAGGTACAAAGGTGTACACAGGGGCCAAATTAGATATAAATTGCTTAAATGGTTTTTGTCTTCTTCTAACGATCAAAAATGTATTTACTGTAGCCGTGAAAAAAAGGGTATATGATTAGTTAGATAGGTTCAAGGATTTCCAGGGGTTGAAATGTCAAGATACGCCAATTATATTGGTGTCAAATTCTCTGTGTGATTACATACGACGAAAATATAGTGACATTTAAGCAAGAAAGCAAAATATAGCAAGGGCCCACAGTGTTTACGGGGGTGATCGGGAACACTTAAGAGTATCTCTAAAAAGTGTCAAACATAGAGCCGAAATACATTTTATGTAATGGAATAAAAAGAGGAGTTTGATCCCTGTATAAACCCCGTCCACTTTTATTTATACGTACTCCGGATATCTCAATTCAATGACACAAAAACGAGTTTCTATTTTAATGTCACATTTAATTTTCACGAAATGATATTTGATATTACCATGAGGAAATTGGATTATTATCAGTTGACACTATGATTAGGAATAGGACACTCAATTCAGTTGACTCTTCACGGAACATTGGTTTCCTGCTTTATTCTGTTATCGTCTATGAGCCCGGACTATGGCCCGGACAAAAGACTCTAACCTGTACTGAATTCAAACAGTTCATTAGGTATCTGTGATTTCACAAATCGGACCAGCTAGGATTTCATAACCATTCTTCAATATAATCTCTGGAGAGACAGACTTGAAACACTGTTATAAGTACAAATTAAGTACATTTCAAGTACAGTGTACTTGTACAATCCAAGTACACTAGTACTGTACTTGTATTCTAAGAAGTACAAATTAAGTACATTTCAAGTACAGTGTACTTGTACAATCCAAGTACACTAGTACTGTACTTGTATTCTAAGAAATACAAATTAAGTACATTTCAAGTACAGTGTACTTGTACAATCCAAGTACACTAGTACTGTACTTGTATTCTAAGAAATACAAATTTAAGTACATTTCAAGTACAGTGTACTTGTACAATCCAAGTACACTAGTACTGTACTTGTATTCTAAGAAGTACAGATTAAGTACATGTCAAGTACAATCCAAGTGCAATTTGCATGCACTTGTTTTTTACAAGGTTGAGGTGATGTAATTTGCAGCTATTTGCAACTATTTTCATGCTTGATGCATTGATGCATGTATTTGCCTTTCTATCTGTCTGGCTGTCATCATTTTTAAATGCTTTTGCCCATGCCTTGATGAATTTTGAAGAAACTTAGATGCAATGGCTGTAGGAAAGATAATGGTGTTTGAGCCTTAAAATGCATCTTCCACAGCAGGAAAAATGTATATTTACCGACGAGATAGGAATAATCCTAACGGAGTTAGTATGAATATGTTTGAAGGAGATTATTGTGGATTGTTCAGTGATAGAAGGGCGAATGTTATCTAGTAATTAAGTGCATCGACTCCCATTCGTGTGTGACTTTTGTCCTATGTGTGTGGCCTTTGACCTCAGATTTGTCCCGTTCTCAGGTCACCTTTGACCTTTTGGATCACTCCGAAACCCTGCAAACAAAGGTCAGACTGTCCTCCTCCACCATCATACCAAATATCAGCCCCATCAAAGCATAAACGAAACAAGGTTGAGGTAATATAATCTGCGACTATTGTCATGCTTGATGCGTTGATGCATGTATTTGCCTTTCTATCGGTCTGTCTGTCATCATGTTTGAAATGCTTTTGCTATACATGCCTTGATGAATTTTGATGAAACTTGGATGCTGTGGCAGGCCCGATTTTTTCCGGGGGGATGCGGATTTTTCCAAAAGTGGACCTTTTTCGCAAAATGTGGACCTTTTCACAATATAAGGGGTGTAAATTTGGCAAAAGTGGACCTTTTTGCCCAAATATTGCCCTATTTTGACCAAAAAACAAACAAACCGAAGACCCCTATTTTTTCATAGCTCGCTTCGCTCGCACACATCATTTTTGTTGACCTTTTTGGAATTTTGGACATTTGGGTAGGTACATCGCACCCCCGCACCCCCTGGCTACGGCCCTGAGCAGTGGTTTTAGTAAACATAATGGTTTTTGAGGCTTAAAATGCATCTTCCACAGCAGGAAAAATGGCTCACTCCGAAACCCTGCAAACAAAGGTCGGACTGTCCTCCTCTACCTTCATACCAAATATCAGCCCCGTGTCAAATGATAACGAAACAAATAGCCGGACAGGCAGACAGACAGACAGACAGACAGAAAGACAGAAACAGATGTAATTATTTTAGTAAACACTCAGCATGCGCGAGATTTAGATTGACATTCACCACATGTGATCAGAATGATCGGTTTAGGCGCTTTAGTTGGGTCATTTGGAGCAATTCCGTGACCGTGGAGAGCAGAGCATCATTTCTCTGTGGATTTATCTTCTATGAAGTTTAATGAACAAATTTAGCGGGGGTGCCTCTCGTGAAAGTGTGGGCGGAATCCAGGAGGGGGAAATGAAAAATGCTTGAACTGCTGTAAAAAGGTAACCAAAGTGTTCGTCTTGTAACAAGGTATAGTTTGTACTACTTACAACTTATGGTTATGGAGATATAACACAAAAATCGTCAAATGTCAAAGGTCATCACGAAAGGTTAAATCTTAAATATTGCTCCGATTTCTTCAAAAATGGCCTCAAATTGTTCATCTTTCCTCAGAGACTGCAACAAAAACATTTTGAACCGTCTAACATATTTTTAAAATTCGGAGATCAGTAGAGGTCAATGGGGTTGACCTTGTTTGTCATTTATCTCGATAAACAAATACAAATGAGAGTGTCAACTACTTTTGTTGCAATCCCTGTGGAAAGGTTAACAATTTGAGACCATTTTTAAAGATATCGGTACAATATTAAGGATTTAACCTTTGGTGATGACCTTTGACATTTGACGAATTTTGTCTTATAACTCGGTAACCATACCTTGTAAGTAGTACAGACTATACCTTTTTTAATCATTGTAACAAAATGAACACTTTGGTTACCTTATTACAACAATCCAAGCATTTTTCATTTTTAACCCCTGTATTATGAATTTTCCCCCCTCCTGGATTCCGCCCACACTTTCACGAGGGGCACCCCGCTAAATTTGTTCATTAACCTTCATAGAAGACAAATCCACTTAGAGATGATGCTCTGCTCTCCACGGTCACGGAATTGCCCCAAATGACCCAACTACTTGGCTTTGGTAATCGTGTGTATGCATTGTGTTCCATCCCCGACGGATACAGCCCGACAAGAAATTAACCGTTGGTTATGTTTATATATCCATCCAATATTTGGGGAGCTGCTCGTGACTGCGATCTTTGGTTATTTTTTGTAGGTTGTGTTAGGGCTTTCACTGATCTCAAACTGTGAATCCCTGTTGGTTGCTCAATGGTATTGATATACAAAATGATTGCGTCCGGTGGGTTTGGATAGCGCACTTTAAAGATCTGTTATAATTGAGAGGTCAGAAGTCAGTCATAAGAGGTCGAAGGTTAACCACGCCCCCACCCACCTTACTTACCTACTTACTTACGTGTTACTTACCTTTTCGAGATTTATTTTCTCGATAAAGACGTTTTTCTCGATGGATCTTTTTTTTTCTGGATGGGGATTTTTCTCGATTAATATTTTTATTATCGATGAAGATTTTGTTCATGATGAGTAATGTCTTGTGTAAAATGCTATAATTCTGTCTCTGATAATAGTTCGTTCCACTAAGGTCACAAACGTGTCAAAAACAAAATAAACTTGATGCGTGTTTTGCATGGGAACTTTGGGAGTTTACTGTGGTTCATGCAATTTTCACAGACTATTCGCTTTATCAGCATACACATAGTCCTGGGCATATGACCTTGCAAAAGAGTCTGCACATAATGTTTTCGTGTCTTCTAGGCAAAATTGACTTGCTGATTCCAAATCTTGATGATGCTACTTTTGCTTTCCTTGAGCATTTTGAGACAGGGTACGGGGTAAATTAACAAGGGGCAAATTTTGTAAATATGTCTATACACCTTTCAATCCCGTATGAAATTTACAAATTTGACCCCTGCTCAAGGATGCAAAAGTTGCATCATCATTAAGATTTGAAATTAGCAGGTCATTGTTGCCAATAAACTATAAAAACAGATTCTTTTGCAATGTTTTGGGCAAGGTATATGGTTCTGCCGCTGGACTAATAAAAAATAGTTACTCTATTTGAAGTAATATGGAACAAACATGTATCACATTGTATTTTAGAGCATACAGTATTGATTTTACTCAAATCTTTACAGCACCTGTACACTTGATGATGGTACCAATACATACGGATGGGAAGGTGAAAACTGTCCACCGCCAAAGTCAGGTAAGAAACGTTCATAATACAGAGTGGTTTAAGAAAGGTTTACACTTTTAAGTCTGCAAATTTATCGAAAGTGGGTGGACATATCACAACAATCGTGATTATAGAGGACCTTCTCTTCTTATCCGGCGATATTCTGTGCTTCAGTCATATTTTGAAATTTAATAGTGGTACAGATGTTATGACAAAAGAGAGCACCTTTCTCGTACATTCTTCCTTCTATGAACGCCGACTCGTAATCTGAAGGACGTGGGTTCGATTCCCGACGGATACAGACCGACAAGAAAACCGTTGCGTTATTGTTGATATATCCATCAAATATTGGGGAGCTGTAGTGCTCGTGATGCGATATATGGTTAGTTTTTTGGTAGGTGGGTTAGGCTTTCACTGATCTCAACACTGTGAACCCTGTTGGTTGCTCAATGGTATTGATATACAAAATGATTGCGTCTGTGGGTTTGGATAGCGCACTTTAAAGATCTGTTATAATTGAGAGGTCAGAAGTCAGTCATAAGAGGTCGATAAGGTTAACCACGCCCCCACCCAACCTTACATTTAGCAGGGGACTGTTAGTGTAAGAGTGTGCGCTTCCGGATAAAATTGTGAATTTTTGAACACAAGTACTTTAGGCAGTGATAATCCATAAAATTGATGGAAGCACTTGCCAACCCCCCGTAATGGCCCCCAGCTTGAGTTCAAGGTTATACAGGGTAAAAATTTAAAAAGTTTGAAGTGCTTAAAAACCACACGTGGTTGTTTGGCTGGTCAAACAAGGATTCCAAAAAGGTTAATAGTTACACTATCTAGGGCTTATAGTTCGGGGGACTGATGGGTAAACACTGATAAAAATGGTGAAAAAAGTCAATTTTGGTGTGTAATAGTGTCAAAAGTTTTAAAAGTTGGCTTGATTCAGTTAATATGTGTGCAAATTGTTTCTAGCTTAAAGGATGAAATACGGAATAGTTTGCCTTATCTGTTATGCTTAGTTTTCACGTTATCCAACAAAATAGGGTCACAGGTCAAGAGAATCCAATAGCTGCCAATAGCTAGTTGAGGGGGGGGTATTATCGTCCTTTTGTTAAAACCGCGACACGTAAGATAGTCAAAACTAATCCTTATTTCATTTATTCGCTAAACCAACAATTTGAACCACATTTTACAAAAATTGGAGGCAACTTTTAATTTTTGACCCTGTAAACAACCAAAATTGATTTTTTACATTTTTACAGTTTTACCCCAAATTCCTAACTATAAGTCCCAGGTAGTTATAAACTCTACCTTTTTTGAAACTTGTAACTAGAAAGCCATCATGGTGTGCTTCAACACAATCGGAACATTTTTTTTAAAAATTTTACCCCTGTGTAACCCTTGAAATCCAAGAGGGGGGCCATGGAAGGGTGTGGCAAGTGCTTCCATCAATTTTTTGATTATCAAGGTATAAAGTACCTTGTGTACCAAAATTCACACTTTATCCGGAGCCACCACACATAAGAATGTCAAATAACGTACCTCCACTTACTTACCTACTTACTTACGTGTTATTATTTTTCCGATATTTTTTTTCTTGATTTTTTTCTCGATAAAGACGTTTTTCTCGATGGATTTTTTTTCTGGATGGAGGATTTTCTCGATTAATATTTTTATTATCGATGAAGATTTTGTCATGATGAGTAATGTCCTTGTGTAAAATGCCATATTCTGTCTCTGATAATAGTTCGTTCCACTAAGGTCACAAACGGGTCAAAAACAAATAAACTTGAATGCGTGGTTTTGCATGGGCACTTTGGGATTTTACTGTGGGTTCAGCAATTTTCACAGACTATCGCTTTATCAGCATACACATCCGTTCCTGATAGTCCTGGGCATATGACCTTATATAAGAGTCTGCACATAATGTTTTCGTGTCTTAATAGCAAAATGAACTTGCTGATTCCAATCTTGATGATGCAACATTTGTTCCTTGAGCATGTGAGACGGGTACGGGTAAATTATACAAGGTCAAATATTTAAATATGTCTATACACCTTTCAATCCGTACGAAATGGTTACAAATTTGACCCCTGCTCAAGGATGCAAAAAGTTTGCATCATCATCAGATTTGAAATAGCAGGTCATTGTTTGCCCCAATAAACTATAAAAACAGATTCTTTTGCAATGTTTTGGGCAAGGTCTATGGTTCTGCCGCTGGACTAATAAAAAATAGTTACTCTATTTGAAGACTATGACAAACATGTATCACATTGTATTTTATAGCATACAGTATGAATTTACTCACATCTTTACAGCCCCTGTACACTTGATTATGGTATCCAATACATACGGGATGGGAGGTGAAAACTGTCCACCGCCAAAGCCAGGTAAGAAACGTTCATAATACAGAGTGGTTTAAGAAAGGTTTACACTTTAAGTCTGCAAATTTATCGAAGTGGGTGACATATCACAACAATCGTGATTATAGAGTGCCTTCTTCTCTCCTTATCCGACGATGTTCTGCTGCTTCATTCTATTTTGAAATTTTAGTGGTACAGATGTTAGACAAAAGCGAGCACCTTTCTCGTACATCCTTCTTCTATGACTCCGACTCGTAATCTGAAGACGTGGGTCGATTCCCTCTGCGCCCAACATGTTGTTCACTTGGACAAGGCATTTACCTAGCTTGTCTATATCCACCAAATTATAAAATGGATGGCTGTCCATAGCAGTGGCGTAAGCAAGACTTGAAAGTTTGAAGGGGGAGGGGTTGCGGGAAAATTTACAATTTGCCAGCAAAGGCGATCTACCGTTTACCGATAAGCGCGACACAAATACCGTTGAAGGAAAAACAAAATGTTGGGTCCACCTGGACTCCCCCATTAGAAACGTAAGTGTTAAGTGTTATGTCAGGGGTCATTGCGATTGTTCTTTCGGTTACCTCTACTTTAAGGGGGCACAGTACCAAATCACTCCACGTTTGGTGTAATGGTAGTTAGTTCCGGTAAAAAACCAAGGCCTATTTGTGACATTTTGGTGTCCTGTGCGAATCAGTTTTCCGTGAGGGTAGCATGTTATTATTAAAATGAGAGTGCATAGCAAGTACATTACTCTTATAGTAGGAGAATAGTAACTTTCGATTTATGTGATAAAATGGGCCCCGGAAAGAATACCCTGGTCTGAAACGGTTAGAAGGCGTCCGTGACAGCCGAAAATAGCGGTGGCGCTGTTCATGTGCTCTTATCGTAAAAGTTAATCGGAATGTGTAAGGTGAATTGAAGCTTATATGCAAGTTTCATGTCTTATCATGTGATTTATGCATTGAAAATATTCAAAAAGGTTTTACGTCTGGTGGAAAAGAGAGTTTCTTTAATCACATTTTTACGTGCTTTTCAATGGGGGAAATTATTTGGTACTGTGCCCCCTTAACTCAGCTTAAGTATGAAGGAACTATGCGCATATATTCGGTACCGCCTTTTAGTGCTTTGAATTACTCAAGCGCTGAAAGTCTATACTCTATATGTACGCGACTATGACCGCTTTGTTGGAGCATACTTCATACAAGACGGAGTGTAGTCATTGACTTATGAAATGAATATTCATATCATTTGGATAACCTTAGGCTTTGTAATCAATCAATACCATCCAAAGTCAAAATGTTTGTATGCATGTTTATTAACCATATACAGAATCAGATGAAAACAAAATTGCGCCGAATGAGTAAAAACCAAGTGCGTGCTTATTTTATGTTATGCAATTCAATCAACATGTGGAATGTTGTATAATCTATCACGTATACTCCAGGCTGGATGAGTGTTCAAGACTGTATACTACAAACTACATTTCTTCTCTACATGTTGTATCCTCTAAACATGGATGAATGTTTACATCTGCTAAACTTAAATGATAATTAGCAACCATTTGGGAGTTTTGTGCCAATGCCCCCCAAGTCACATGGGAAATTCTGTGACGTTATCACACAAAAAGTTCTTAAAGGGGATTTAAGTATATAACATTGTTCATTTTGCATTAGAATGGCCTTATCCCAACCAATTGTAAAGTGTCGCGCCGATATATTTCTAGCCGGTTTGAGGTTGAAATATAAGAATTGATTTTCGCTATTAACTTCCAAAACCACGCATATTTCTAACCCTAAAGATTTTTAAAATGCAAATCAGCAAATAAAAAGATAGACATGACCAAAAAAATTGCAACAGAAGGGGTTTTTTGGATTTTCTGGTCGCTTAAGGTCAGCTTGAATCAAAATATCAAAGTTGCATAAAATTGATGTCCCAGAAGGTGTTACAAACTCTGACTAAACAAAATGGCCGCCACCGCCATTTTGAAAACATATTAAACCTCATATCTCTGGTAATAACATGCGCTAAAAATGAACAACGAACTGTCTTTCCTACTAATTATAGCATAAAAATCTTTAAATCAGTTTTATGAAGTTGGGAAATCATCTTGACCTCTAAATCCAATATGGCCGCCATCCGCCATGTTGGAAAGTAAAAATTATTGTATCTCTGGATTGATGGGCCAAAAGGGGACAAAACAAGATTTATTACTACTAATTTCTAGCAGTACAAAATCCATTTAAACAAGTTGAGATATCATCTGAACCTCTAACCCAATATTTTAAGTGTCGGTCTGGCACCACAGCGCGGCCATTTTTTTTGAATCTTGGCACACCTTGGCAAATCCTCACTGGCTAGGGGTATCAACCACATAATAATCGGCTAAGCGTGGAAAACTCCACGTACACACAGTGTCAGATAGCGATGATTCGGATTTTTTGTACATTGCGGTACACTGGAGATTGCGACCCAAAAATACGGGCCTATCGTACGATTTACGCACCAAATTATTACATAAATTGTCTAGTTAGCTGACTCGTTTATAATATAGGTTATTTTTGGAAAAAGACGAAAAAAACGTGACTGATGAAAATACAATCCATAACAAGATTTTTCTTACCTTATCAGCTGGCTCAATTCCCGATTGCTGCTATCAAGTAATGCCACGACAGGATTACAAAAACTAGTGAGCTAAGGGTCTTTTGTCAGGAACCCGTTTCTAACATCAAAATTGACCACTGCTTTGTGATTAGCGATAGCCAAGGGTACCGCGAAAAACGTTTTTCATTCTTGTCAGCTAATCGCGGAGCCTTTAACACAGCCGTTTGGCTGCTAGGGAGTCCTGTGACGTAGCGACATGTCTAAGATGCGGCCAATTAGCGAGTTGCGGAGACGAAATAGGTGGCGTGTGTCCCAGCACTAGAGATGCTTGGGAGCGTAAGTGGTGTGAGGAAAGGAAAATATGTACAAGACTAACCGTCGTAGTTTGTTCGGGCGTGTCCTGGTTGTCTTTTTTATATGTTTTTGAATTTGCAATTGGGTCAAATGATAATATCCAAATTTCCTATGGTATTATCAAATGGCAGTCCCTGAAATTTAAATTTGAATTAAAATATAAACTCTTGTTGTGTCATTGCATCAGATATCCAAGTAACGTATAAATAAGAAAAAGTGGACCCCAAGGGTTTACCCAGAGATCAAAATTGCTCATTTTTTATTCCATTACATAAAATGTATTTCGACTCTATGTTTGACCACTTTTAGAGGCACTCTAAAAGTGATTTTGTCTAGTAGAGGTTACTCTTAAGTGATCCCGATCGTTCCCCGTATAAACCACTGGGACCATTGCCTTCTTGCTTAGAGGTCATCGGATGTCGAACCAATAATTTGGTCTCATATAATCACACAGAGATTGACTCCAATATGAAAATATTGGCCGTATCTCGAAAACATGTTATCTATCTCATCTGCACAAAAGATAGAGCAAATACAGTTTTAATCGTTAGAAGAGGACCAACAAAACAAACATTGAAACATTATATCTAATTTGGCGATTTTCAAATTTGACCATCTTGTGTAAACCTTCTACCTTTAAAATACACGCCCCATAAACTTCTAAACTTACGATATTAATCTTACCATGTACATGGAATAATTACAAAACCAATTTGTAATTGATTTTGAGGGTCATGCTCTATTTTTTCTTGGACTATTAGGATTGACAACAAAAAAATTAAACGGATTTAAGAAGAAATTAAGTGTCCAGGAAACATTGCAAAAAGGATAATTTCATTCTATAAGAGTATGAATAAAACTTACTCTGGACACTTTACTCTGAAGGGCGCCTCTGCATTATTAAAATGGTATAGTTAGGGCCCTTACCCGTACGGTAAATTATGTGAAGGATTCTGTTGCCTCCAGATCACTTCCAAGACATGCAAGAACACAAACATGCACCGGGTTCACCTGACCATTTCAGATATTTTGCTGGTGATTATTTTGTATCTCTGGCTTTAGCTAATAACACCAAAACACTTTTCCCTTCCCACAGACGGGAGTCGCGGCAGTTCACGAGCTAAAAGGGAAGCATAAGCATGAAAAAATTTAACGGTACATCAAAGTTTTAGTTTTTTTTAAACTTTTAAAAGTTTTATTCGTTAGGGGAAAATCGGTTTGCATTTACAGCGCGTGTCAAGTAAAAATGCTGGGTTCAAAAGCGTTTTTTTTCATATGTGAAGTGAATTGCAACTATTGTGTCGATTTGATAAGGATTTGAGCAGACGATCCCGTTCAAATACTTAATGGAAAATATATGGCTCACAGCACTTATGTCCATGCTTTACAATGGTCTCTTCTACTTAATAGATATTACGAAATTTACAGTTCAAACAATATTTTAAACTGCTTGCTTCATTAATTAATACTTATTCAAGTTCAATCCCGGCACACCTGTCCCCCTTTGTGACCCACAGGATTGATCAGAAAATCAAGTTCAAATACGTAATGGAAAATCGTGCTAACAGGACTTCATGTCCATTGCTTTAAAGGGTCTCTTCTACTTAATAGATTATTAAACGAAAAATGTACAGTTCAAAAATTTAAAGGCTTTCTTCATAATTAATACTTATTTCAAGTTCAATCCAGGCACACCTGTCCCCCTTTGTGACCCCCAGAATCTAACTGCGACTCAGTGGCGTTCCGGGGGGGGGGGGCTTGCCCCCCTGAAAATTAGTGATTTTTTTTTTTTTTTTTAATTTTAAAAACAACATAGGCCTATACTATACTAACAATTTTAGATATGCCAAAAAGATGCATGCAAAACTAAAACGCTCTGAGACGTTATATACTATATATATATATATATCATATATATATATATATATATATATATATATATATATATAGATATAGTATATTGGTAGTTGTTACCTTTGAAGTTTCTTGAAGAGGCATGAGGTTCCATTCTGGGGATGTACATCAGTCTGCCAGGCTGAATGCCCACAACGTGTAGTTATTGTGTTGCGCAGCAAGCAGTATGTATTTAAAATATTAAAGTTATTATTCTTGAATTAAAGTTATTACGAATTACAATGTTAGCGTAGCGATTACCAACAATGAGCGTGGATTTTGCGTATGCTATTACAAAGAGATGTTTTACATATTAAAAGACACTCGTTCAAGCTCCACGACCAAGTATCATGTACGCCGTGACTGTATTGAGGAAAACTTTTTCCTTTTGCCTTTTCACGGCTCTATCATATAATATAATTCTGTAGTGTCGCTGGGGTAATAATGAACGCAATTACTTCCAAGTGGATGGCATTTTTGTGTTCAATTATTAGAGAGAATGCCCAACAGAATACCTCCGGTGAGTAGATACCCCGATGGGGACGTTTCTTGCTGATAGACTCGTACACATGCGAATATAGCAAGGGCAATATGGTGTTTTATTTAAAGACAAATAGGCAACTAATCCTTTTAACGTTACATTATAAAAAATAGTATCCAAAATGGTACTGAATAATTAGAACAACAAATAGCATGCAAGGGTAAACGGCTCAAAACGGACCATTCGAGAATATAATAGTAATGAGTATTTCGCTTGCTAGTTTGACATGTCTCGCACTGCCGGCTGATATGGTACAAACACTAGCCAAGCGAAAACCACATCATCATCATCATCCTTCGGCTGCGGAGCAGGCGATTACAAGATTTCTCCAATGCCACTCTATATTTGGAAGCCGTGCTATCTGCTCACACCTCCAGACGGAATATTATATTCCGCGACATGATCTGCTTATCGCTCTTTATCTAAAGCATCTTTCTCTCTTACCATCTTTGGATATCACTGCTTGTTACACATAAGCTATGGAATTAAAGAGGTTGACCACAATAGAGTGATTTGGGTTAGGGACATCTCCAGTTTTCGACCCTTGACATGATTGTTGACCGTAAAACTTGGATTGTCAGCTTTCAACAGCTCATCATTAAGCACAGGTGCCAGTCATGGTTTAAATTAAAACTAAAATGCCAGGGAAAACGTGCTGTCATGCTATGGCTATTACACCCAATATAGACTAGAGGCAAATTAGATGAGCGTACGAACCTAGACCCGTGTGGGGGGATAAAGTGATCATTTGCTGACTAGGTGAAACATCTGCTTAAAGGCCATGTTAAGAGCATTTATTTGAGGAGGAGCAGAATTCCTAGATTTTCATAAAGATATGACCAAAAATGGCCGAAACGCGAAATGCTGAAAACTAATCGAAATTTGTACGCATCATAGATGATCATCGGCGATGCTTGTGCATGAATGGCAAAATTTACGCACGCGTTTGCTAGGGAGAAAGATCTTAGATTTGGCCAAAATGAACCAGTGTGACCATTCGTGACCAACTGGCCAAAAAACTGGTGTACACCATATATGCACATTGGGTCAGTCAGTAGTTCATTTCTGAGAGAATCTGGTTGAAATCGACCTAAAGCGTTTGGCACTAGTAACATTTTGAAGAAGTGGGAAACAAGAAAGAAGAACTGTCATGCCTGAGACATGACAACAAGACGCCAACGTACCCCCACCCTTAATGACGCATTCTAAAAAAAACTCCCAATGATCTCAAATTTATTGCTAACATGTTTAGCATGTCATAAAGGATCCTTAAACCCCAATGTCAACTCATGATACGATTCATGATTTTTAAGGTGGATTTTGAGTTAAGGACCGGAAGTGGCACCACTTTAATGAACCTGTAACAACTTCAATGTCTCCAAAAATGTTTTGTATCAGGTTAGAAGTTACAGTGATCATTTCTGCCAAATTCTGCTCAATCGGCGAAAGTGAAAATCTGGAATTTGACCTGAATGACCTTGAAATCACCCCTTAATGACTCGACGGAATTTTAGGGGATTATATAATGTATAGTGTGTAAGTGCCATCAGCCTGACTACCTTGCATATTGTTAGATCTAATTTTGAAGGTATTTTGAAAGAATCAGTATTATTGAGGTCAGGCAAGTCAGGATGTCAGTGATTTGACATGTTCATCCCTTTAACGTTGACCCCTGGTTACGAGAGGGGTCAACTGTGTAATTGTGTATTTACGATGTAACGAGGATTATTCCTGACAAAGTTTTAGCTCAATCGGAGCTTGGTTGTAGATTTTGATCTTTGACCTTGAACTTTAACCTTTGGGGTCGATACTATCATATACTTCTTGCCAATAATGCTTTGTCTGTCTTCTATAGGCTGATATATTGCCAATTTGGTCTTATTTTTAGAATTTGTTGGCAAAATTGACCCTTTGACCCACACGGTAACACGTTTGTAACACGGTTTACGGGGGGGGGGGGGGGGTTACCACCCCCTCGAGAATTCGTTATAGAGCACCCAATGCTGATGATATTTTTATATCAGTGGATAGGTATGGTCCTTCTCTTTCCACTGATACCAGAATAAGTACCAGCATACCTAGTATGGCGTCACAATGACGTCATAAAGTCCGCGAGCCGGTAAAATTGGCATTTTCCATAGAAAATAGGCGAAAATCCAATTTTGCGCTAAAAATGACCAGAAAGGATAAGAGAATGGTTACCTATAAACTTTTTACGAAAGCTTTTGGCATATTAGCGCACTGGAGCAAAGTTCACTAGGGAGGGTGGTAATCCCCCTGGTAAGACGAGGGTTAATGACCTTTGACCCTGATATAAAAAAAATAATCATGTAAACCGGGAAAATGCATTTTTTCAGTGCAAATTAAACATTCTACTGTGCTTAGTTCTGGAGATAAAAAATCTTGTTATTTAGCTTAAAACCGAAAATGATCTCTAAATGGCCTTTGACCCCAAAATAAAAATACCTTGCATACGTCGGGTAACATTAATGCATATTAGGTTATGTCAGTCTACTATGTTTACATTTACAGATAAAAACATTTGAATATTTTTTAAATATTTTTGACCGGAAGTGACCCCTTAATTACCTTTGACCCCATGCCGAGCACACTTTTGTGAAGAGTCTTAGGCTGTTTCATATCTATGAGTCACGTAACCATGCAACGTTGCATATAGCAGCTATCGATTTTGAGAAAAAAATCACATTAAAACCGGAAGTGTCCGTTAATGACTCCAGATTGACTTCTCGACGAATAACGTTTGTGAAGGGTCTCAAGATGCTTTATATGCTTGAGTCACGTTACCATGCAATGTAATCTGTAGGAGGAAATATATTTTAAAGAAAATCAGGCTTTTGAGCACTGTGACCCCTAGATGACCTTGACAGAGGCCAATGTCATGTGACATGTTTGGGGTGACTTAGGGGTCATTTGGTGTAAATCTGGTAAAAATAGGTCAAAACATGACTTAGCTAGATGCAGTTGAGGTTTTGTCAGATTGTGTTGCCAGAAGAAAGAAAGAACTAGATCTGTGTCATTACGATGACACATACCCTGCCGCTGCTTGCTTGGCCCTTAATGACCTTTGACCCCATGCCGAACACAAGTTTTGTGAAGGGACTGAAGCTGCTGCATATGAATGAGTCACGTGACCATGAAACGTTGCCTAAAGCAGATATGAATTTCTGAAGATTATTCAAATTAAGACCGGAAGTTCGCCCTTAATGACCTTCGACCCCGTGCCGAGCACAAGTTTTGCGAAGGGTCTCAGCTGCTTCATATGCATGAGTCATGTGACCATGCAAGGTTGCATACAGCAGATATAAATTGTTGACGATTTTTTTTTGCATTAAGACCAGAAGTGCCCTCTTAATGACCTTTGACCCCATGACGTGCACAATTTTTGTGAACGGTACGAAGCTGCTTCATATGCATGAGTCACGTGAGCATGCTACGTTGCGTATCGTAGATATGAATTTCTGATGATTTTCACATTAAGGCCGGAAGTGCCACCTTAATGACCCCAGATTGACCTCTCGACCCATAACTTTTGTGAAGGGTCTGAAGTTGCTCCTAATGCATGAGTCACGTTACAAATAGCCAATTTGGTCTAATTTTTAGCAATTATTGGCAAAATTGACCCTTTGACCCCCTTAATGACATTTGCCCCGATATAAATAAACAATGTATACATCGGGAAAACGCATTATTCCACTGCAAATAAAAAAAATCGACTATGCTTTGTTCTGGGGATAAAAATTCTTGAAGTTATTTAGCTTAAAATCGGAAGTGATCTGTAAATGACCTTTGACCCCCCAAAATCATGTACAACATGACACTGAAATAAAAAGGCAGCCAATATCAACCCTCAAATTATCGAATGTTAGCGCTCTCAAGTTTTTTGGGTACTACATTCCATCACATCTTAGCAATGAGATCAACCAATTTCCTGATCGCTAATAAATTAATTGATTCCTCCGATTAACGGTATTATTGAACACAACCAAGTCATGACTGAATTAATTGCTCATGCCAACAAAACCAATACAGCGGATCCGCTTCATTACCTATTTGTGACATCGAGTATATCATTAGATCATCATCATCAATTATTAGGTTACTCATTTCATTTCCCACCAACCATTAAAATGCGATACGTTGTCAATATGAGTATTTCGTAATTATGAATGATAACAAAATTTATAACACCCGGTTCAGATGACTGGTATCTAATCGACTACAAATAGCGTACTCCTCACGCATCTTGTAAGGAATCCTAACTGAGAATATGCATCTGTGAACTTAAAACGAAACCAAGCCAATGTAAATCACCTCTCATTGTAGGTGGCAAACCTACTAATATCGCATTCAATATTGGCACAAACTCAATCAACTCTGTTGAGAAAGACCCTCAAAAGTTTTGGGGCTCCTACTTATTTTTCTCTGGAAGGCAGGGTGAAGTATTTGACTATGTCAAGCCCATTTTCAAACTAGACTGACAAGAGTGAACTAAAATCAACTTTTATGTAAACGTTATTTTCTCCCTTCTTGTAGATACATTCTCACTGCCCATGACATATATAACAAAACCTAACCTCCTTGCTCTCGAGAGTATTACTCACAAATACCTGAAATCATCGTCCGGCCCGGCAAGACCTGCAGCAACCGAAATATTTCATATCCCCCATCATACTGACATAAAATCGATTCAACAGCTATACAGTGTGAGTAAAAAAAAAACCCCTACATTCAGAATACAAAATAATTAAAATAGTTAAGAATTGTTTTTGCTCAAATGTTTGCTATGGTTATAAAGACGGATAAACAGGCTTTCAGAAAACGTTTATTTGGTTCATTTGGACTTTGGAGAAAGAAGTTACACCTATTTTACTTAGAGACTTCAAAATCCTGTTTGGCCGATTTTGAGCCAAACAAAGATGCATTGCTTACATAAAGTAACATGGTCTTCAGCAGTGATTCGAGTACAAACATTTAACACCAAATTATTGTTGAACAATAGAAGGTGGAAGAGTAATTGAAGGATTATAAAAATAATTTCCCAGCGATTACAAAAGAAAATGCTAAGTAAAAAAATGTTCAATTTCCTAAATAAGAAATTCAAGATAGCTGGTGTAAGACAAAAGTTTACTTTGGTTCAGCAAGATTTCATGGTTTTAACCTACAACGAAACTT
Organism: Ophioderma brevispina; assembly: GCA_023653785.1. Lineage (NCBI taxonomy): Eukaryota > Metazoa > Echinodermata > Ophiuroidea > Amphilepidida > Ophiodermatidae > Ophioderma > Ophioderma brevispina. Next base: position 20,623 of record JAMKCH010018140.1, read on the forward strand.
GGGAGCAAAAGTGAAACCATAGAAAGTTTTGTATTCCGCTTGAAAACAGCAGTGCGATAATGAATTTTAAAGTTTAATTCCAATTTATTTACAGAAAACTTCAGCTTTAGTTCTTCTTGCAATATATGGACGCTGAGTAGACTGTATTTGTGCAAAATAATTACCTTAGAGATGTAAAACAAAATCTCTGAGCAGTTTCATTATGTTCATGAACTGAGACATTGATATGGAGTGATTTTCAATAACTGACTCTTTATGATTGAACAATGGTAATTTAATTTTTTGTAGATATTTTACTTATAATAATGTTACAAAATAGACCATTAATTTTTATTCAAACTGATATGTTTTTGTCGAGAAGAAATCGATACAATCTGAAATTGCATGTGTGAATTGTCTTTGCTATAATGTATTATGGTATACGTCGGTGTCAGTCTCTCCGCATTGTATGGCTAAAATCGGCCAAACTGAATTTTTAGGTCTCTCCGCAAAATTGACATAGTTTCTGAACCCAAAGCCAGAAAGACACCAAATAAAAATCTTCTGATAGCCTGTTTATCTCTGTAAACAACCAAAGCAAACATTGAAGCCAAAATAACGTTTAACGTTTGAAGAAAAAATCTTTCCTGAATGTAGGGTTTTTATTGACTCACACTGTATATTGAAGCAGAAGCACTTCTCTCAATTCGAAATTTACCAGGGAGTCAGTCTGGTTTCGAAAATTCTCTATCAAGTGCTATGGTGGATGAATGTATCAGTAAGATGTGGAACATGCCACACAAAAAGAAAAAGACCAATATTACTAACTCTACAAAAACTGAAATGTCTAGTATTTGGATTAATCACCTTAAGAGCCGTGTTATTCAAGGAGACGTGCTGCGTGTTTCTTTATCCGAAGCTTCCGATCACCTCTGGAAATCCTTCATATTCATTGTCTCCAAAGGAGTTATGAAATTTATGCTTAATGCATTAGACGACACTCTACCAACTAAAACCAACTTAAGTCACTGGCGAAAAAGGGTGAACACTAAGTGTGACTTTTGTGGGTAGAAGGAAACACTTCAGCAAGTCTTCAACAATTGCAAGTTCATGCTCGCCCAAGGCCGGTATACCTGGCGTCACAATTCTCTCCTCTGGATTATTTTAGATTGTATGATTTCAATATCTCGGGAAGGTTCGAATATTTATTGCGATCTCAATAAAATTGCTAGTACAACCATTCTTCCTAATATAATTCCAACCCAGCAAAGACCTGATTTGCTTCTTGTTAATGAAGTCAACAAATGTATTATTGTAATAGAACTTACCGTTTCTTTCGAACCAAACATTGGTAAAGCCCACAAACTGAAATCAAATAAATATTCCAGCCTTAACAATGATCTTCAGGACTATGGGTACGATTCCCAACTTTTTTGTATAGTGGGCTTATTTATTACTCAGCAAAACAGAACTAATGTGCAGTGCCAATGATCTCTCGTAAAAATAAGCCTGCAAAACGAGAATCAAAGAACTTCTTAAATTGATCAGTCGTTGTGCAATATTCACATCATACTCCATATTCTAATTTCGACTCAGACTGGTCTATTGAAGTTAACTGATTTGTTTTTTGCTATTTCTAACAGTTTCAAGTGCAATACTCGAAGTCAATGCTGTTAATAATAATAATAATAATAAATTGTTCTTATAAGGCGCAAAATCTTCCGAAGAACTCAGAGCGCACAAACCTGTTATCAACCTGCTTCGCCCAAAGATAGGATGTATAGGTCAACTGTATTTATAACCACAATAAAAACCACTGTAATTTTGCAGATTAATCAACTTCGAGAATTGATCGAAATATTGCAAAACAAGCGTCGAGGTGGTGGTGGAGGCGGCGGTGACGGCAAGAAAGGCAAAGGAGGCCACGGCGTAGAGGGGGTAAAGGTAAGTAGTACTTCACATTTCCGTGTTATTTACTGGACATATAAAGTGTATTTCGAAACCTTAAAAGAAAGTCTTTGATGAAATGCCACTTAAACGCTGACTGATTTTCCGAGGGATGGTGTCCTCAAGTTTTGAACACTGTGTGAAATAGCTAGTAAGCTCAAGTCGATGTCCTTCATAAAGAAAACATGTAATACAAACCCGGAATTCTTATTATACACAGTATCCTATGATACTGTTATACTAGATATAAATATTTACTACATCAACAAGACCGAGAATGTCTCGGAAGCTGCGAATGAATGAAGAGCATGTGATGATTTGAGGTGGGGGAGGGGCGAGTTCAAAATTGGTCTGAGCACGAAAAGAAAAGCAATAAAAAATAGTACATTTCACTGTACATACATCTTATACTGGTATTTTATTTTCATGTTGTTCGTCGTTCGTACGTACCTCCTACAACGCCGTACCAAGGCTTATCCTAAGACTACGTTTTCATGCAGTGACAAGAGGTCGAGTGTTTGACTTTGAACAAGAAACAATTACAGTAATTTACAAACCAATTCATCCTGAAAGAGTACTGGATGAAGCTGCCACGGTGATGTAATGCCAGTACCTGTTGTAGGGCCTATTTTGTATGATTCGCTAAGCTATAACTCTCGCAACATGCTAAAATATAATCAATCATGTCTGAGAAGTTACGAATTAGCGACCACGCTCGCACTGTAGCAAGGCACTGATCTGCACATGGTATCAGTGCTATATGGCCTCGCATAAACAGACGGGTATTTGAGTGTGAATCCACCAAATGTTGTCATCAGAACTACTCCACGAATCACCGCTTTCGTTCTCATCAAGTCTTCATCAAATAGTAAATTTGTTGTTTCGAAAAAGCATATAAAGACGGCTAATTTTAGCTAAGAAACTCCGGTAGGCGCTATCCAATATGGCCGACTTCCCGGGCCGACTACAAAGTTGAATTGATAATTTGGTTGGCAAGTGTGAGATTTTTACCACCACTCCTGCTCCTGGAGCATAAGTTGTGGCAACCGTTCCAGAGCGGAGCTATTCATTTATATTGAGTGCTGACCACAAAAGCAGTAGCCACACCATACCACAACAAGCTACCACAATAAAAGAAATATTACCATTCCCATAAGTTATAAGCCCCTATACGCCTAACCCAGGGAAAACTGAGTCGTTTCTGTTTGCTATCCTTTTAGGGGATTTTATTTCAAAGTACCTGATACTTCGGCTAGTTTCCTTATAATTAATTTTGATATCTGCAAGTTGTTTAAAAATATATTGAACAATTGTCACTCTATAATACCATTTTTAATTAAAACTAGTTTGCGACAGTGCTTGCCCTTGGTCAGTACAGAACACTTATACCCTCGAAATTTCCTACCTCCATGCTACGTTTCTTTTAAATTTTTCGACTGACGTCTAAGTTTATGTGGCTAATTTAATACAAATTTTTTATACGTTAACAAAATCGCTTAAAGTCACATACTTTTCCAATATTACTTTTTAGCCTACTTTTATTTACAAAACAATAACAGGGCAGTCATGATAAGAACAACATTAATAATCCCAGCATCTTGCAGCCTTCGGCATACACTTCGCAAAATACGCCAATTTAGCTTGTCGATCAAAAAGTTTGTTAACAAACTAACAAATAACCATAATCTCTTAAGGATATATCCGTTTCATTATTACAACTCAAACAGCACAGGAGTGCCATCACCTATATAACATGAAAAAAGTCCTAAAAGTAAGTTTTTAAGAGATAAGAATTTTAAGTCTTTCGCCGCCGAGCAAATTATGTAGTGTCAATGTAGATGATGTAACACACTTCGAAAACACTCATTAAAAGTTGCTATCACGAAAAAACAACCATATATTCGTTTTATTAGTCTACTCCGATCATTATTACAAACACCAAAAACCAAAAATGATGGCCAAAAAAAAGATAAGAAAATAATAGCTGCCCGTTTGAGGTTATGAGGGAGACCTGCTCTGGAAGCAGAGTGGTTGTCACAAACTACCGTGTCAATTGGTTTGAATCTGCTCGTTCGGTTCGTGTAAAAGGCAGAAACGCAGAATGGTCAGAAAGAACAGCAATGGGCAGAATGAGCAAAAGGAGCATAATTGAACAGAAACAACAAAATGTGGCAAGAATGGAGCAGCATAGCAGATTGAGCAGTAGAAGCAGAAGGGACAGAATGGGCCGAAAAGCAAAATCGAACTGAAAGGCAGAAAATCAGAATGAGCAGAAAAGCAGAATGGGCAAGCAGAAAGGGCAGCATAGGCAATTGATCCGGGGGTATATACATTTTGATGAGAGGAGGGTAACAATACGATTCACCCCAATGTCAACGCCGTTTGACCAAAATAATCTTATATTTTAATACCTAATAGTTTTAAATGGTAAACGACATGCTTTGCGAGCACTTTTCTTTTTACAATTACATTAACGATTTTAATGTCTAAATGTATGGCAATTTTCGCGGCGTGTGGGTGCCACATGTACTGTCACGGATCGTGAAAACCTATTTCATTAATCAATTTTCATGAACCCCATCCCCCATGTAAAAAGGAATTTTACCGGCCACTGAAGGGCAGAGTTAAGGTCAGTTTATACTTCACATGCATGGCAGTGCAGTATTGCATGAGTCTAATATCTAAACCAAAATTTCGTTACTGAATCACTCGCATGGTGCACACGCAATGGAGTACTCGTGCACAATTAAGTTATTTATTGACCTGCAGTGACCTGCGTAAATCATTCGCTTAGGCAGTGCACGGAAGTGAATGGAACATGGCGGAAAGGTACGTTCATACTTCCACTGCAGTGTGCAGTGCGTTGCATTGGCTTGATATACTGCAATGCAGTACTACCACAAGTTTAAATTCGTTTTAACTTTGCATTGCGGTGGTTGCATCAAGTAGCAGAAAGTGGTCGATATATGGGCAGTGCAGCAGATACTGCAACTGCCTTCGTGGAAGTATGAACGGACTTAAATTTAACTACTGCACAGCAAGCATGAAGTGTATGGAAGTATGAACGGCCTTAGGATAGCAGAAACGCCAGAGTAGCATAACAGAATAGCCAGCGTTTTCATTTGGATTTTTTTTTCTTTCGTCCACAATTTTTGTTTATATTTTTTATTTTTTTGTTATTGTTGTTGTTTGTTGTATTTTTTTTTCCTGAATTTGTTTTAACAATGCAATTTGTTTTGCTTTTGTTTTTTAATTTTTGTTTTATTTTAATAATCCTTATTCAATTCTCGTACTTTTTTTTTTCTGAACATGTGCTGCCAAGTAATAAGCCCCATACAACCTATAGTTTGTTTGAGAATGTCCTCGCAACTGTACCTAAATCTAGAACATGCGATGCCTATGTTTAAAGGAGTGGAAGGTATTTTCGTGTGCATGCATTTTCCTGTTGACAATCAGGGGTCCCATATACCAGGGTAAAAATTAAACACTGCGCAAGATCTTGTTGAAAGACCCCAAACCAAAGTTTTCCACCCCTGCCGTAGTTTGCTATTATGCTACCAGGCTATTCTTTCATTTTTTGCCATTCTGCCCATTCTGCTTTCTGTCTATTCTTCTGCCATGTCCCTTCTGCTCTTCTGCCGATTCTGCATTTCCATCCATTTATACTTTCTGTCTTTTTCCTGCCGATTCGCCCATTCTGCATTTTCTGCCTTTTCCACAACCGTTGACTGGAATCAGCCCTCTCTTCCACCGTTTATATAGAACTTTGACCTCGGTAGGTCCGAAACATCCTCCACCAACCCGATAGTTTTTTTTTATTATTAAAACAGAGCGAAAATAACGTGTTTTCGTGGCTATTTCCGAAATAAATTACCGTGACAGCTGTAAAAACTGAGGCATCCATTGATACATCATTTTTAAGTGTTACCACCGTAACGACGGGGACCAACGAACGAACACGAAAGGGCGACTTCCGCAAGGGTACCAAATTCGGTCGAATTCGGTTCCGCTGGTTTTTCCTGCCTAAATTTAATGGTGCCCCGTCCGCCAAATTCCCACTGGAGGGTCCGAAGTCCCAAAGCCTAAATATGTTTGATGACATAACAATTATTGGAAAAATCCTCGTTGAATGGTGATAGGGAATCTGTACAAGCTACACTTGATGACTTTTGTGAATGGGCGATCAATGAATATGAAATTAAATCCGATAAGTGTATGTACCATGCAAAGTACTTTCATGCGGAATCCGCTCTGCTAGTACATAGACGTTTCCACCACTTTCGAAATGGTTGCTCAAAAAATTTGCAAATGTTGTCAAAAGTTTCAAATTTTAAAATTTTGGGGGTAACAATTTTCGTTTTCTTCTAAAATCTGAATTGGATTGCCATATATTTCATATCATCCTAAAAGCCAGCAATACCCTGTTATGCTCAAGTTATGGAAGAAATTTAACAGACGTCCCCTTGAGTGATTTCTTATATACAGCTATAGAGGTTTACGTGCGGTCCTACTTGGAATATACGCCTGTTCCGGTGTGGGAATCCTTCCAATACGACTATCATGTCCAACCATGTGTATAAAGGAACCAAAGAGAAGCCCTCAGATCATTCCTTGGTCCAGAGTCATTTGTTTAAATGAACATGCTCTCGATTGTGCCATCTTTCAAAATCTTCCAAGCGAGGGCCGTGGGGAAAAACTTTTGTCTTAAATTTTGCTATGGAATGTTATGAAGTCCGATGTTTTTAGTGAATGGGTTTACCTATGAAAGTAAGTTGATTAACGGGCAATATTCTCTGAAGAATGCTAAACCATCTACCACAATCCAGGTTGCAAGAACCATCAGTACCAAAAATATGGCAATTCCTATATTTAAGATCGAGCTTTTTAAAATAATTTAATGTGATGCTCAATTTATATATAATCTTCTATTAATTACACTGTTGGCAAGCATGTTCTATTTAGTTTGGCTTGAATTTGTTTTATTCTTTGTATAATATGTAGTATTATTTTGACTCCTTGTATATGTATGGTTAACTTGGGGCCATGTTAAGGTGGTATAGTTGTTTGATGGTTGGTGTGGGCGGTTGTGAGAGGTTTGGCGCTAATTCGGTTGGGTGGAAGTGGGGGTGTGTTTGTGTGGTATTTTTTTTTTTGTTGTGTGTGTGTTGTGTAGGTGTGTGCCGTAGGTGTGGGTGTGGGTTGAGTTTGTGTGGGTCTGTGTGCATTGGAGGAATGAGTGTGGAGTGGGGTATGTGGTTTGTGCGAGCATATTTTTGTTTCCAGGAAAGATTTGGAGTAAGAGTTTACATACCGTTAATTTTCGTGCCATTACTAACTAGCTTTCTTCTGTTTTAATGTGTTGTTAGAGTAAAATGTTGCTGTAATTTAAGCCATTGGGCTACAATGCATGTGAAATAAACCTGAATGAATGATATGAATGACACACACTAACTAACAGAGTTCCTGGGCGGTTGTTAGGAGATTGCTTCGAGTCAAAATTCCGATTCATCTTTAGACTTTGAACAAAATTGAGCAGTTTAGAGGACTATTCGTTTGTTCGAGTTTGCTATTTTAAAATAATACACTGCAAAAACGCTGTTAAAACTTTTTTAAAAAACCATGTTGCTCAAGTTCCACCGTTTTTTTAAACAGCCCAGTAATAGGGTTATAAACAATAACTCCATTTCTTAGAAGTTTGGGAAGAGGTTTGAAGATGTTTTTCTAAGTTC